>QTSX02005958.1:0-92306 GCA_014839935.2 Entomophthora muscae | reverse complement strand
TTTAGTATACCATAGAGTGTAAGGCTTAATTATTTTATATTAAAAGTTTTCAGTACATCAAGATCTGTTAATTAAAAAAGTGTCAATTTCCAGTTGTTGATCAGGGAAAAAGCTGAATTATCACTTTACTATAGTGTTGACTACCAGGGAGTTGAGCACTAGGGAGTCAATCACCAGGGAGTCAAACTTACCACAGTTGCCGCAGGAAATGGTGGGTGGTGGGACTTTCTTTCAGAAAATCTTCACAATAAACATACTACCCTAATTCTCATGGACATGTGATATGAACCATATAATTCTGGGGGTGCCACCAATTTAACATTGATATGGCAGACCATCATTGATATTCAATCATCTGTGGTCTCATAGGGTAGATACACTAATTTCTGTCCAGGGAATCATGCACGCTCTAACCACACTATAGGAAAGAAAATATCTTCACTGACAGTAAATATTGATTTAACCTTGGTCTGTTTAATTTTGAGTTCAGGATGGTAGCTTCAGGTGTCCTCCGGGAAGATTGCCTATATGTGCTTCTTATTGAGTAGTTTGAAGAGGCACTTGGGCTTTCCATTAAGAGAATTCACCTGGTCCTGAGGTATTAAATATACAGTCTGTATAAAGATTTTTCTGTCACTTCAACATTCTCTGCAGACTTCTTTTAGTCACCTAGGTCTGTTATAAGCTTGATTAGGGTAAGAAAATTAGTGTTTGATATCACAGAGTGCCTGTGTTTTTTTGAAGCAGGCAAAGTCTTTTCAGGATTAAGCCAAGACACACAATATGAGCATTTTGTATAAGAAATGATAGCTTTTTTAAGAACCTGCTGTCCCTCCAAAGCTCTATAATACCATGGATTCTCCATGTTTTTATGTCAGCATTGCTCATTTAGTGATCATAGATGATATCCATAGTAGGGTTTGTATTCTCAATAAGGATATCAACCACTGCATCTTGACAATATATGGCTGGGCAGACAGAGACCCTCTCTTAACAGTAATTGTCAGGAAGCCAGGAATAGGTAGAGGCATTAGGTGACTCAGGACGGGGTACTGCTGGGCCAGTGGGTAATGCCCACCATAGAATGGATGCTACCTTGATAATATAAGATACATATTGCCCAAGAAAAGACCAGGGCCCAGAGTTGGGCACCATAGAGTCTATCATTCCCGTCAAAGTAATGTAGAGTACTCCAAACAGTTGAGTGGACATGGTCTCAGTGATGGTGGGGGGCTCTATTGGGCAGTTGGGTTGTGGGGTTAAGGGCAGAGTCATGGGGGAAAAGTATGCAGGTAGATGATTGTACTTGTCTTTGAACAATAAGGGTGGTACCTCAATGCACTTTACTTTACATCCTATGTATTCAGTCTCTCTACTCCTTGCCAAGGGATTGGTAATGAGGATGGTATCCAAGTTTTACTCCAAGTAGGCAGGGTTGGGCGGGTATTTGGTAAAATGCAAAGATCTAAAGGGGGCTCCAGGGGGACGGTATAGTGCCTGATGCAGGTTGGCAGGTTGGTCTCTGGAGGTGGTGGTTGCCTGATTGTCTAATTGGCTGTAGTTAATATGAAAGATTAATAAGACTAGATAAGGTAGAATTTGTCTGAACCAAAGGTTCATAAAACTTTATTATCAAAAATGACACTATGTCATCCCCATACTGCCAAGGCTTTTATACCATGTGATTTTGCTTCTTCAATTTTTGCAGGGTTCAGGTTTGCAGACAAGGCACTGGCAGGGTATGGATCTTGGCATAGAGTCTTGAGGGCGGCAGATCCTGGTTTTGCTTTCTCTGGTGAACAGAAGTGGTGATACTTTGTTCTGCTGCTACTGTTCACCACATCACCTGAGCAATCAAATTGTATTACTCATTCTGGACTAGTGACTGGTGGTCACTGGTGGTCATTGGCAGGTATAGCAGTAGGCTTTTTTTAACCTCCTTTAGGAAAACTAAAACCTCTGAATAGGTCTGGATCTTTGATGGCACAAGGTTGGTAGCAATCTGGTGACTATTTAAGGAATTGCCCTTAGGAAACTGGCAGGTCTTAGAGTAATTCAACAACTCAGGTTTGCAACTCAGTGAGTTGGTGGGTTCCTGTCCATCCTGGGTGACTCAATTAGCCTTTGGAGGGTCAAGGTTTGATTCCAGGGTTTTTAATGTTGATATTGAACTTCCAGTCTTGACACTTGGCAGGCTGGCAGGTTCTTGTTCCTCCTGGTTGGGACAAGGCATCTCTGGCGGGCCAGGGTTTGACCAACTGGCAGTTGGGTGGGCTCCTGTCTACCCTGATCAACCTAAGACTTTTCCTGAGGCCTGGGGTTTGATTCCTGGGTTTTCAATACAAGTATTGAAATGTCATTCATAACAGCAATGCTGCACACTTTTTTTAACATGACAGCTCTTTTAGCCTTCCTTAACAGCTTTGATACTATAAGGTTTACACTGCAACTTTCTTCCAGTGTGGCTGGCCTGAATTTCTTTGCTGTGTGTCTGATTTCTGTTTCACTCCTCAACTCCACGCTGCTCAATTCTCTGGCCCCAGAAAGCAGCTGCTCTGTCTTCTGACCCACACAGACATCCTTCAGGCAGTGTACCATGTTGGTTCTGTTACCCAGTTGTTGAGAAGCTTCTATATCAATAACAGATCAAATCAAAAGTAAATTATACCAGATAGCTTTAGATAAAATTTTCCTTCACAGCTTTAGAGAATGGCACATCAGTTTCAGATCCAAGCAAACTAAAGTCCCACACAGCGCAAACTGGTATCAAAAGGGTTCTACTGTTAACTGCCAGGACACAGATTCCCTTCAGGAACACCAATTGGAGCAGGCAGAGTACCACCTGTCCAGAGGGTAGTGCTCACCATAGGATAGGTGCCAGCTTAATAACATTACATAATGACCAACCAGGCAAGAACCAGGCTCCAGAGTTTGGCATTGCAGAACCCACCAAGCCTATAAGGGCAATATAAAGTATCCCAAACATCTGGGTGGAAGCGGCATTGCTATTAGCAGCAACTTCTTGCTGGTGGTCAGGCCACAAGTATAAGGTGGGTTAAAAGGTGCCAGGTATGCAGGCAGGTAGTTAAACTTATTGTGTAATAGCCTGGGAGGGGCAGCATACCACTTCCCTTCACAGCTGATTGCTTCTGGGACTCTAGTTCTGGCCAAGGGGCCAGAGAGAAGTATGTTCTCCAGGGTAAATTTGGAATAGGCTGGATTTGGAGGATACTTGGGGGAATTTAAAGGTCCAAAGGGTGATTCAGGTGGACAGAATAACATAGGCAACAGGACCACTGGGTTGTCAGTAGGAGTGGAAGGGGCCTGTGAGTCTGCGGGACTGGAGTGGAGATAGTAAAATACTAAAACTAGATAGGAAAGAATTTGTGTGAACCATAAGTTTATTCAAGCTTCATTATCAGAATGATAATGCTGCCATCCTCATCATAGCAGGGTCTTTATACTATTAAAATCTGTGTCTCAAAAGTTTGCAGGCTTTAGGAAGCAGGCATTCTTCCAACGGGACTTTGGCATCTGGGGAGCCTTTACAGGCGGCTAACTCTAGGTTGGCAGGTGTTAGAGAATAGCAGTGGTGACACTCTATTTCTCTGTCTCTATTCCCTGTATTGCATGACCCAAAAAATAGATAATTGATTTGGTGCTGGGGCCTGATGTTGATGGGCGTTCATTGGAGGGTTTAATTTTAGGTCTGGTCTGAACCTCTTTTGGCAAGTGGCTACTTCAGCATAGGTCAGGGTATTCTGTGGCGTGCATTTGACTATGGCCAATGCTTCATTAGGGAAAACTTCTTGGCTTAGCAGACAGGTCATCAAACATCCTGACTCAAGCCCAAAAAAATATGGGCAGCCAGCCCTTCTGCCCTCTTGGCTATCAGCCTGTATTTTCTGGGGACCAGGGTTTAATTCTTGGATTTAGCTTGTGTTTAATATTAGCATTGAAATCTCCTTCATGATATTAACCTAAATAAATTTGGGTTGATGATGTTTTGTTCTGTGCACAGCTCTGGCTTGCTTATATGTGAGCTTGATGTGTCCATCTCCCAAGCTGAGGAAGTTGTAGCATGTGGTACAATATTGGTGGAAAATTTAGAAAACAGTTGATGTATTTATTGGAATAGTAGAAGAGCTTTGTTTAACTTATGTAGAGTGGCATAGCATACATGATTGTATATACCATGTGGTTGGGAGGAGTTTGGTCACTTTGGAACTTGTAAGGTTGACCCTGTATAATTTATGAGTTGGGTTGAAGGGCCATGTTCAAATTAATAACTGAGACATTTCTTGGGGAATGTGTTTCCAATAGGGAGTGATACAAGGTGTACATTAACCTGCATAAGTAATGGGACAACAGTATTTTTAAGATAAAGAAAGATTTTACAAATTGAAAATGAGTAAAATTAGCATGAAAAGATCCACTGAAAAATTTTACACAAGGATTTAACAAAAATATGCAAAAATAAATAAAATTGAAACAAATATAAAGTAAAATTGAAAATCAACACTATTATAGCCTTTTGATCTATATAAGAGTTAAGCCCATAAAATGCTTATGAAACAGAGACACCTTATCAAACTTACCTATATAATAAAATTGAGGTTAAAGAATCTTTTGACCAGAAAAAATGGCTAAAACAAGATAAATACATTAGTATACTTTTGGTTAAGTTATCCTAGAAAAACATATGGGGTTATATTATAGAAAAATAAGCAACAAACTTAAGATTGGTGCTGAAACTTCCCAAGGAATTTACCTAGAGCACTAAAAAGCTAACTCAGTGAAGAATTTTTTAATATCAGGTTGCCCTAAAAAAGCTAGTGAGAAAAATGATCAATTGGTAATTAGAAAGGTTTTAAAAAATTGCTTTTTATCAGCCAAACAAATTAAGCAAATGTACAAAAACTCCTTATAAGTGGAATTTTCTGAGACTACTGTACATATAAAACTACATGATCAAGGGTTATTTGGGCATGTTGCAAGAAAAAATACTTAATTACTCCAGAAAATATGGTTAAAATGTTGGCCTTTGCTTGTTGATATATTAATCACCTTATATCTTTCTGGGACTAGGTTATTTGGCCTGTTGAGACCAAAGTGCTTCTCAGTGGATCTCAGAGACCCAAAACTTGCTACTGGAAACCAGGAGAATCACTCAAGATCTGCTGTTTAAAAGGTACTGTTAAAGATAAGCATGTGGGTTCTATGTTTTGGGTTGTTTTACAGCCAATAAAAGAGAAGAGATCCAGCCAATCAATGGGAAGATGGATGTTGTTGTCTACAAAAAGATCCTTGATTAGAATATCTGTTGTTTTATGAGGGATCTTCAAGATCCAGCCAATTATATCTTTATGCAAGATAACACCACTATCAACAAGGCCAAGCTTATTAAGAAATATTTGGATTATAAACACATTATTTGTTTGTATTGGCCTCCTCAAAGCCCAGACTTAAGTCCTATTGAACATTGTCAAGCCTCCAGAATAATGCAATAGACTTGACCATTTTTTTCCTTGGTTTATTAATTAGACAACCAATTGCCATTCTGCTGGCTTGATTATAGAAGCATCAACTTATCATGCTCCTTGGGTACAGCTAGAAGTACATTGATGATTACTCCAAAGATTGATCCTGATCTGATAATGGCCTGCCCATTGGATCAAACCTGAACAAACAGGCTTGATGTTCTGGGTCAAAATCACAGAACGTTGAACAGCCAATAAGACCAAAATGCTCAGGAATAATAATGCAAGATGGCTACTGCCAAACATTTGCACTTGTAGATACCTTGAATTCTATGACCAATATTGTTGAGCAACTTGTGATATTGCTGGTATGTTCAAAGCTACAGATAGATGTTAGCCTTGCCAATGTACTCTACCTAATCCTATGCAAGAGCACTACAGACTACAATAGAATAGAACTTAGAAGATAATTATGTTTATTGATACTGGAGTACAATCTAGCCAGCAGCTTCAATCTATCCAGGTGTAACTAAGAACTTCCTTTCATCATTTCAGGCGTCTGTATCAATATATACTGTAACAACCCTTGTTCTTGTCCTTTCAGAAAGTTCTCAGTGGCTATCTTTGCTGGCTGCACCTATCCTGATTGGCTGTCCTTGGCATGTGATATGTGAATGGCCTTAGCAGGCGTCCATGACACCTCAGCTACAGCCTACACTCTTCTTGAGCTAGCCTACTGTCATTTATCAATTGGCTGTATCTTACACGCCTATTATTGCGCTGGGAAACTACGCCGTATTTAGTTGGTGCTTAGAAATTGTCCCTGTTCAGCCCTCCTACATTGGAAGGTAGAATTCCGGTATTCCATTTGCAGGGCTTAATCAGTGATTCTTTTCTGGTTGGCAAACCTTCTGCTTATTTATGCAACGAGTTGAATTGAGGATTATACGCCGTATAATAGCAGACTTGATCCATTAGTGACTCAGAGGATTATCTGCCGTGTAATACTGACCTGAACCAATAAGGAACCCAATTATACGCTGTGTAATACTGATCTGGACTTGGTATTTCTTAGCCACTTGTATATCACTTGTTTGATATGGACATATAATTTCATCAGGCTGTGTTGAGCTGAGTTGATACAATGTCCGGTAGAGTAGAATAGGTGATATACAATTGATGATTTTGTGATTACACGCCGTGTAATCAATGATATTCACTATATTGGCTAACGTTGATGCGGCGTATAATAAGCACATCAATTATAATATAGTAAGCAATATACAGTGTATAATCACATCACATTGGGACAATCAGTTATAATACGGCGTATAATTGTTACATCTATTATAATAAACTAGCAATTATACGGCATATAACTGCCATATCTATTAATATAATGATGGCCAGTGATAATACAGCGTGTAACTAATTAAGATCTGCGTGCAATGATTAACCTGATTATTTGTGGTCAATCAGCCTAATCTCACAAATATAGAAGGTTGTTCAGATGAATAATGCATGATGCAAAATACCAGTAGACAGGATGCTGCCAATATGCTGATGAGATAAGCTGAGGCCTGGTAATCTATTGAAGTTCCATGCCAGACTGGTATGGCTGCCTAGCTCTAGGGGCTGAAACTAGCAGTCTGGGGAACAGATAGACTGACTAGTAAGAGTTAGATGCGTCAGATTACAATCTGGCAAGAGGGCTTATCCACCCTATATAAAGTGCTCTCCTGATTAGAGATCAATCAGAATATTCACTCTTGAAGATATAGATTAAGGAATCTCTATCAATGTATCACTACTAGCCAAAGCCTAGTAGTCAGAAGTATCCAAGTAAAGTGCACTGCCGTTTACTTGCAGATCTGTGTGTTTTCTTCTACAGACTTGGAGTACCGCCAGGCCATAGCTTCACCTAAGATCCAATTGGTAGCTACAGACTGTTGTCATACAGTCCCCTATCAACACACACATTACAATGCCCTTTAATAAACACAATTCCTCAAGACCACAAAATCTTGACAGTGGTGCTCACTACAAAAACGAGCTACCATTGGAGTCAAGTCAAGGCGCTGCCTTGCCTCTTTCCTGCCCCAGCTTCATTGATAAGTATGGGGGGATGCATGGACACCAGTGATACCAAAAGGGACACTAGTCTTTGCCTGGAGATTACGTCACACAGAGCTGTTGAGATCCAAGATGACTGCCTCCACTTGGACCCTGCTAATGCCCCAGGACCACACCAACCTCGCCAGTATTCCCTAGAAGAGGTCTGCACCATGCTAGGCGCACTGCTACACAGTTGTCAACACAAAGGGGCCCAACAGGAGACGGAGTTCACACTTTTCAGCTACAATCTGAATGCTGCCAACCTCTGGACTGCATATTGCCAGTACCAGGAGGCAAACAGCATGCAGATCAGTCAGCTGTTGAACAAGGAGAAGGGGAAAGTTGAAGACTTCCTCTATTACTTTGTTCATCTAAGCATTAAGCACTTGCAGCAACTTGTTGCAAGACAAAGCTTGGAACTTACTGAGCTGGGGGCTAGCTGCAATGAATTGCAGGAAGCCCACTTGGCTACAATTCATAAGCTAAACACCAGCTTGGACTCATTGCAGGGTATCCTGCAAAATCTGTTCAATACTACCAATTATGCCCACTTCAGAGTGGATGAGATCTACAACAGTTTAACTCTCAGGTTGGACACATAGTCGCCAATTGCTTTGAAAGCACTGACATCACTCCACAGTGGATCACTGATGTGACAGCCCACTGTATTAGCCTTACGTGAAGAGTTGACAAGTTGGCCCAGCATCCAATCCAGAGTGAAGGGACTCATGATAAAGAAGCTCTGTGCCGTATACTTGACAACACTGACAACAGAAGTACCAACCAATATAACAAGCTAGTGGCTTATATTAACAAACTAGCCAGCAAGATAGACAGCCTGAGAAAGGGGAAGTTCACTGCCCTGCTGAGCATTGCTTCCCAAGAAATAGCCTCCAACCCCCATGATTGTTGTCTATACCACAACACCTATGTAGATAACAAAAACAATCTTTGGGAGACCATTGAAAGCGTCCGGGAACTTGCCAGCTTTCTATATGAGGATCTGGAGTCAGCACACAAACAAATCACCCGCCTGAAGGAGGGTTGCATGAAGAACAAACAATGTCATGGCACACTCAATTCTAAAGTCCTTATGCTGGAGGAGAACCACAGTAACCTACTGGAACAGCTGGTACAGGAATGTGCAGCTAGAAAGGAGATGGAACTTAAGTTTGCTACAAGACTAAGCAAGCTTGAGATACAGGCTAGCAGAGCAGGCAGTAGTAGTTCTGGCCAAGGCCTTTCACCCCTTCCTGCATCTTCCTTGGAAAGGCAGAAGACTTCCTCTCCTGATTACTTCCATGAAGTAGGATCTGATTGTGAGAGTAATGGCTCCCAGTAAACACATAATGTACCCATGGGAGTTGTGGCACCGCCTCCTCTCACACCAATGACCTCCACCAGGCTCCATTCTATTCCTGCCAGAAGACCAATGACCACTCCTATATAAGAGACTTTGGTTCCTGACAATAAGTTCAAGCCATTGAACTTACCTAAATTCAATTGTAATGGGAACATTAGAACGTTCATACAGCTATTTGAGATTTCCATGAGAGGGTCATCAGACCACATGAAGGCTACCACCCTCATTAATGCCCTGGACCCTGCCAGCATAGATGTTATCATGCCACGGCTACCGCTGGAAGAGTGGACATACACAGACGCCAAACAGGCAGTCATTGATAAATTTGGCAGCAAGACTAAACTCCAGGCCAGAAAGGCAGAGTTTAGCAATATCTCCTTTAAGAAGTATGAGACTGTCTCTGAATTGGCCAATCAATTCTACCATAAGGCGCAGATTCTCCTTGGGGCTGGGGTACTCTCTGATTTAGATTGCCGCATTACTATGAGAAGAGCATTACAACCATATTGTGAGCTTGCCAACATGATGTTCCTGGTACTTGATCAATCCAATGACACCCAGAGAATTACTAGCTATCTCAGCAGACTTGGTTCCCAGTTTGAGGCACCAAACAAGGGACAGTCAGGTAAAAGTTTTAACAACTTTAAGAAGCGCTCCTGAACCCCCAAGCCTGCCAATTCCACACCTGACAATAAGCCAAAGGGAGAAAACAAATCCTATCAAAATTCTAGTAACTGCAATAAATGTGGGAAGTGAGGCCATTTTGTGGCAGACTGCCAAGGAGGAAGGCCTAGTCCTCCTTCTGTCAATGTGGTCACGGTAGCCAAGCCTGCAGAACAGGGAAAAGGGAAGGCAGGCCATTAATGGAATGTAATGGTCCTGCCAATCCCCTCCCTATTCCAAAAGACCCTGATTGAGAGACAGCCAGCCAGCGCCCTGAGGTCAGCAACACAGTCTACATGTCTACCAGTGAGGAGACAGCACCTACCCTGATAACATCCATGTCCAGCAACCAGCCCCTTCCTGATCTATTCCTACCAGAAAAAGACTTTGAGGAGGACTCTATCCATAAGATAGTAGCGGACAACCTGTATGTGATCCCCACCTGAGGGAGAGGCCGCCCCAGGAAAATTGACGCCAACACAATAGAGACTGTCTCCAAGCCCTACACTGCTCAAGTTCAGGAGGTATGTATTGGTTCTAACCTAAAAATGTCCAGCAACCTGCTGCCACTGAAAGGTGTACAGTTCTCCATGCCACTGGAGACCATAGAAGCCAACTTCCCTGAGATTGGCCAGAGCCTCCGCCAATATTTTGATACCCCAGGACCACTGGGTATCCATCTATTAAACCTCCAATCCAAATCTTATACCAAATGTACTTATGCTGATATTTTTTTAAATAAGGTAAAAGTACAGACCATTATAGATAGTGGGGCCCTCATCAATATAGTCTCAACCCGCCTGGTGAAAAAACTGGATCTGGCTCCTGACGTAGCCCACTCCAAGGTCTATGGTACTGCTGGCATACATACCACTACTGTGGTTGAAGCATACAGTTCATTGCCAATGAGATTTGGTTCAATTGTGGTTTCCTTGACTGTAGTAGTCTTGCCCAGTCAAAACTACAATATACTGATTTGGACAGCATTCCTTTGCAAGTATGGGGTTAAGCTAGACATGGAGGTGGACACACTGACACTGCTCAGTCAGACAATCCTGTTGTACTACTCTAAGGAGAAGATGCCACCAAAGGAAACTAAAAGCATTCACCTGGAGTACAAGGACAGAGTGGTAGCAATACCCTATGAAATCAAAGGGAAAAAGGGCAAGTGGCTGCCCACACAGATAAAAGAGCACAAGGGCATTTCCCTCTAGTCAAGGTCAACCTTCACACTCCCAAGCGGCACCCAGATGGTCATCAACTTGGGGTTAACCTTAGACATACCTGAAGGACTCTACGGGGAAATCCATCAGCCTTGGAGCCTCTCCCATTTTGAACTATGAGTTGCCCCTAGAATCATCATTCCTGGGCAATAGGAAATTCATGTTCTTTTGGCTAACTTACAAGACTTTGATCTAAAGATTAAGAAGCAATAGGTAGTTGCCTTTTTACACCTCCTCCCTGTCATCAAAATAGAGGTATTCCATTTCATAGGTGACTTTTCCGACATGGGGTTGCCAGATCTAGTAGAAGCCTCCGCTTATGCAACTACCCCTTTGGCTTACCTATCCTCTTTAAGAGATGAGGAACACAAGAAGGCCAGCGCGCTTTTCAAAAAGTATTGCTACATTTTTTGCAAAAGATGATTTCAATCTAGGATGTGCCACTGATGTCACCCATTACATTGACACTGGTGACCAGAAACCTATTTGTCTTTATCCTATCAGAAGGTCCAAAGCCAGCAAGGAGGTAGTGAGTAAAGAGATTAAGGAGCTCTTGAATAGAGGCATGCTAGTGCCATCTAAGAGCCCTTGGGCATCTCCTGTGCTCATAGTTAAGAAAAAAGATGGTAGCAATAGGGTTGTAATTGACTACCAACGGCTCAACCTGATAACAAAGAAGGATTCATACCCTCTCCCACAAATTGATGATGCACTTGATTGTCTAGGCGGAGCCAAGTATTTCTCTGCCATGGATCTAATTTCTGGTTACTGGCAAATTGAGTTGCCGCCTGAAGAACAGGAGAAGTGCGCAGTAATAACCTCGCAAGGATTATTTCAGCCAACATGTATGCCCCAGGGTCTGTGTAAAGCCCCAGCCACGTTCCAACAAGCCATGGACTCAATTCTTGGAGACCCCAAGTTACCCTGTGTTCTGGTATATTTGGATGATATTAATGTTTTTTCCAGGACCTTTAATGAACATCTGGATCATCTAGAGGCTGTATTCAAAAGACTGGCTGATGCCAATCTGAAGATAAAGCCTTGAAAGTGCCAGTTCTTCAAATATCAGCTTAAATACCTTGGCTTTGTTGTAGACACAACTGGACTTTGGCCTCAACCTGCTAAGGTTGAAGCAATAACAAATATGAAGCAACCAGAAAGCAAACAAGACATACAGGTCTTCCTAGGGATGGTTGGCTACTACTGACACTTTATTATAAACTTCTCCCGCACTGGTAAGCCACTGTTCAACCTCCTTAAGAATGGAATTACCTTTGAATGGACAACAGCGTGCCAGACTGCATTTGATTCTCTTAGAACCAGCCTTTCATCCAGCCCCATTCTGATGTATCCAGACTTCAACAAGCCCTTTATTGTCCACACCAACGCATTGTTGTCAGCATTGGGAGAAGTGCTATCCCAACACAACAATGAGGGAGCTGAGCATCCTGTAGCCTACACCAGCAGGTCCCTTAATGACCACAAGCAAAACTACACCGTCACAGAAAGAGAATGTCTCACTGTGATATACACCTATAAGCAGTTTAGGGTGTACCTACATGGTTTACACTTCACTGTGGTAACAGATCATGCCAGCCTCAGTTGGCTTCAGAATCTCAGGGAGCCCAAAGGACGCCTTTCCAGATGAGCACTGAAACTCCAAGCCTTTGACTACAAGATAGTTCACCGCCCCAGAGACAGCCACCAAAATGCCAACTGCCTGTCTCGCTTACCCACCGTAGCACTGGTATCCTCACAAGTAGATGACATGTACAATAAGATGGTAAAATACACCTTTGACAACAAGCCAGAGGAGATCCAGGCCATTCTGAGGGAGCCAAGAAAAGACTTCTGGGTAGAGAACAACAAACTCTACAAATATCACAAAGGTAAAAAGTACTTATTCCCTTGACCGTCAGGCAGGCCCAAAATCATACTTGCTGCCCACAAACCAGTAGTCCATGAGGGGTTCCAGAAGACTATTGCTCAGCTACAGCTCCACTATTATTGGGAGTCTCTTCTGTTTTACGTCAAAGAGACCCTCACCTGCTGCTCCAAATGCCAGAATGAGAAGCCATTTGTGGGCCACCACCAGTACAAGAATGTGGAACCAAAATTTGCTTGGCACACTGTAATCATAGACGTTGTAGGTCCGCTTCCAATGTGTGTAGGACGCCTCCAATATATCATAGTGGCCATCAATCACTTAATCAAATGGGTCAAAGCCAAGCCACTACAGAGAGTAAGCGCCGAGGCAACAGCCACCTTCATCTTAGAGCGTATCATCCATTGACATGGATGTCCCCAGTTCATCCTCACAGACAACAGCACTAATTTAACCACCAATGACATTCCCAAGCTGAACAAGCTCATGGGCGTGAGGTGAGTCCTCTCCACTACATACCACCCTGAGTCAAATTTTATGGTGGAGAGATTGAATAGAACATTGGTCTCCATCCTTAGGAAATTGGCAGATACTTGTACCTCAGAATGGTACCTGTTCTTGCCTGCTGTGGTCTTTGCCTACAACATATCAATCCACAGCACCACTAAGTTTTTGTCCTTCCAGCTAGTATATGGACGCCACCCTGCTATTATGCCAATCCTTTACTCTTCCATGGGCAATCCCAAAGACATGACTTATCAGCAGTACCTAACTAAGTTAGCCAAGACACTGGTCAAGCTTCAAGCTGAAGCTTGATCAGAAACCTCTCTGTCCAGAACAAAGGGCCAGATAGCCAATAACGCAAAGCGCCGTCCTTTGATGGAATTCAAAGTGGGAAGTCAGGTTCCATACCACAACAAGGTTGTGGGTTGATCCCATAAGTTAGATAGCTTATGGAAGGGTCCTTTGATGGAATTCAAAGTGGGAAGTCAGGTTTCATACCACAACAAGGTCATGGGTTGATCCCATAAGTTAGATAGCTTATGGAAGGGTCCTTTTGAGGTTATAGAAAAAACCTCTCAGGATGCATATACTATTAAGAATCTGGCAGATGGACAACTCATAAACCAAATACACAACAGATTCTTTAAACCCTTCTTTTCTATGCCTAGTATTGGCAACAATTAAACCTTATAATTTATATACAATAACTAAAAATATAATTGTAAACATAGGTGTTTATTAGATGGCTAAGGGTTGCCTTCTTGATATTCTGGATCTTCACCATCCTTGTTGTCCTCTTCAGTCTCTCCATTGTTGCTAGGTTCTTGGCTCACTGGAGTTTGGCGCTCCACTACCTTCTCCTGGGCCTGCTTAGACTGGCGCCTTCTTCCTGACTGAGCCACACTACAGACAGGAACAAAAGGAAAAGTATGACCTCTGACAAAAAAGGAAGTGGCAACCTGCAGCCACACTCTACAAACTGCAATTGGCTGCTGGGAGTACTAAACAAACAGAAGAGGAATAGAGGCCTGCTGGGCGTCCAATTGCCAGAGCCTGGCGTCCAGAGGAAAGCAGCACAAAAGGACCATGCAGTCAAGCATGAAGTCAGAAATGTATCAATAGATACGTGGCAAAGGAGCTTGAATACCACCTATCTTGTTGTGATATTTTTCTCAGTGCGCCGCCATGTCATTGAATGTCCCCATAGGCAGACAAAGGTCCAGAGTCAAGAGCAGATCCCCACACAAGGCCATTCCTCAAAGAGCTAGCTTTTTGTTGCCACAATGGAGTGCCTCCCAGGCCCTCCTAGTAGCCCTGAAAATCTAGCTGTCCTGTGCATTGGAGTTCTTGACTCCCAAGGAACTATACACCTCGGGAAAAGGATCCAAAGGGGAAATCCAGCTGTTAAGGACTTCAAGGCCAAAATCAAGGATGAACCCTAAGATTGGCATGTCCACTTCCCTCACAGTTGCTGGGTCCAATAGAAGATCAGTCAGGTCTTGCAAGGCGTCCTGCCAAGAGGACAAGTCTTCTACCACGCAAAATCCACTGGCTGTTTTCTGAATTTGCTTCTTCAAATCCACCCAAGGACACTTCTGTGTTGCCACAAAAAGAAACAGATGAATGATATCCTCACCCAGAAACAGATTCCTTACGGAGAAGCCTTCCTCCCCCCAGACAAAACTGGGTAAACATGGATTCTTGGGTTTCCCCAAAGGCATCATATTGATCCCAGGCTGGAGTTGCAACTAACTCACGCCCATTGGTGACCTGACTTGAAGCTTGGGTAGCCTGCTTAGGCAAACACTCATCAACTGGCTCTTTTGAAGGACGCTTTCTGGAAGCAGTTGTGTCAGTCCCCTCCAACTGCTTGCTGTCTTCCTGTGTATCCGACTGAAAAGGGTCTTCTACCCAGTAAACGCTGACTCTGAACCACCATCACAAAGTCCTTGGATCAACACCCGTCTGGCCTTAATTGAAAGATTATAGAACACCTTACACTCTTCCTTCAACATCTCTGCAATGTATTGTCTAGCGTCTGTCTTGCTAGTATAATTGGATTAGTTTGATGTGTTATCCATATGCACAAGGTCTCTGGTCAAGGGAAGAATATATGGTCCAGTCTAGCTGGGGAAAATGTCAAGCCTCTGGAATAATGTAATAGACTTGACCATTTTTCTCCTTGGTTTATTGGTTAGACAACCAATTGCCATTCTGCTGGCTTGATTATAGAGGCATCAACTTATCATGCTCCTTGGGTACAGCTAGAAGTACATTGATGATTACTCCAAAGATTGATCCTGATCCGAGAATGGCCTGCCCATTGGATCAAACCTGAACAAACAGGCTTGATGTTCTGGGTCAAAATCACAGAATGTTGAACAGCCAATAAGACCAAAATGCTCAGGAATATTAATGCAATATGGTTGATACCAAACATTTGCACTTGTAGATACCTCAAATTCTATGACCAATATAGAAGGTTGTTCAGATGAATAATGCATGATGCAAAATCCCAGTAGACAGGATGCCGCCAATACGCTGATGAGATAAGCTGAGGCCCGGTAATCTATTGAAGTCCCATGCCAGACTGGTATGGCTGCCTAGCTCTGGGGGCTGAAACTAGCAGCCTGGGGAACAGATAGACTGACTAGTAAGAGTTAGATGCATCAGATTACAATCTGGTAAAAGGGCTTATCCACCCTATATAAAGTGCTCTCCTGATTAGAGATCGAGCAGAATATTCACTCTTGAAGATAGAGATTAAGGAATCTCTATCAATGTATCACTACTAGCCAAAGCCTAGTAGTCAGAAGTATCCAAGTAAAGCGCATCACTGTTTACTTGCAGACCCGTGTGTTTTCTCCTACAGACTTGGAGTACTGCCAGGCCATAGCTTCACCTAAGACCCAATTGGTAGCTACAAACTGTCGCCATACAGTCCCCTATTAACACGCACATTACAATGTCATTTAATAAACACAATTCCTAAAGACCACAAAATCTTGACAAACATCTTTGGGATGTCATTAAGTCTAATTTGCCAGAAGACTCCAAACAATCCATATTGGATTTAAAATTTGGAGTGGCTAAAGCATGGGAGGCAATTCCTATGGAAACTCTCAAAAACTTGTCCACTCAGTGCCTAGAAGACTTGCTGCAGTTATCAAAGCCAAAGGGAGACCAACAAAGTACTAAGTGCTTGAGATATTCAATATTGTAAGTTATATAAATATGATAATAAATATGTATATTTTTGATTTTGTTTTATTTTTGTTTCACTTTTATTTATTTTTGCATATTTTTATTATAGCCTTGTGTAAAATTTTGTGGTGCATCTTTTCATGCTAATTTTACTCATTTTCAATTTGTAAAATCTTTTTTATCTTAAAAAATACTGTTGACCCCTTACTTATGCAGGTTACTGTAAGGCATAAAATATGCAGTAATTTTCAAACTTGCTGAGATAAACGAAAAATCTCAGTCTAAAAACGAAAACAACTCAGTCTAAAAGCGAAATCAAAGTGGATCCAAATCTATTCTAGTTTAATATAAACTCCTTGATTTTTTATTTTGCTTTTAGACTGAGTTGTTTTTAGTTTTAGACTGAGATTTTGTTTATCTCAATAGGTTTGAAAATTACTGTAACATTTAAATTTTCATTAATGAAAAAATCATGGTGTATTAAAGATGAGAAATTTGGTCTTTTTATTTATTGGCTGAAGATCAGCTGTGTAAAATCTTCCTGCCCCACTATTTAGCCTTGGCTTTTCGTATAAATTGGGTGGAGTTGGAAATATGGAAATTTACTGGGTGGCTGGGACTGCAATGCTGGAACAACTGATGCTATGAAGTCAGATGTTAAAACTGCTTGTAAGGAATTTTCTTGATATCTGCGAGGGCGCTTAGACACGAAGTATATTTTTTATCGGGTCAGTTGATATCTAATACAATTTTTTATTTCAAGGTAATTTAATCGAAAGTTATTAATTCTATGGGTTTCGATTGCTTATTGCCACATAATTAAATAAAAAATACCAACTTTTCAACAGTATATAAAAGTTAAGCCAAAATAGCTTTTGCATCTTTGCTTGATTTTTGCCTGCTTGCATGTTACAAGATTAAACCAAAATTTAGCTAGTAAAATTGTCATTTAGTTTAAAAAACCTTTTAAGCGTTCTTTCTGGTCTTGTTGTGTATATGAAAACATTGACAACATTTTAGACCCTCGAGGTTACATTTTTCGATTTCTTAACTGTTGCTAAACCAGTAAAACAATTAGAGATGGCAAACAAGTTTCTTGGGCTTAAATTTGGGAGTGCTACAAGCGAACTGAGCACTCTGAGTGATTCCGCGAACCTTCTATTTGCAACCTCTCAGGGGACTTTGGTGACGCTTTGGCAGCCCACTCCTAAATATTTTGTCCCACCAGCTGGCTGCAGCCCTTCCCAGTTCAAAGATGGCGTTATTCCGCTGATGACGTTCCAGGTCAGCTTTGTAGTCCAAACCATGTCGTTTGCACAAAACTTCGATTGCTTAGCGATCCTGGGGACTAGTGACGAGGTTGTCTTGTTCTCAATTGATTTCACCTCAACTGTACAATTGACACGCTTCCTTAAAGCTACATCGAAGTACCACCATACACAGGAAAAATTCAATACTCACCCCAACCAAACTTATTTACCACATCCCTTTTTCGTTGTCTCTGAGATTTGTGGCATAGCTTCTGAAAAGGTGCCTTTCAAAGTTTATAACATCCGGTCTCTTCTCAAGGTAAGTTTATTGTTGATTTAAATTAATCATATGCAGGACCAAATGCCCGATGAAAAACTTTCCAGCAACGTCAGCTTCACTTTCAGCACTTTTCTAAGTGGCGGCAAAGAGGCTGCTCTTGTTTTCTGGGGAAGTGACAATGTTTTATATCAACTGAACAGAGTTCCTAAATTTCAATTGGTTGGTTTGAAGCTTGGAGATGGTCGCGGCATTGTCAGCCTTGATGTTTCTAGCGATAAATCCAAATGTGTTGCCATTACGGAAGACAATAACCTTATTGTCTACAACTTCAACGATAAATCATATTCACTACTCCAATTGCCACAATTCAAAACACAGACGCCTCAGTCGCTGACTCTTAGCCCAATCGATCCTAGCAAAGTCGCAATTACTTTTACTTCTGGTGAGATTGCTGTGGTTTCTTTTCTGCGTAATAAGACCATGGAGGTGTGTAATGTTTTATCAAACGGAGATGTGGCATGCAATGTCAGCAAGGTTTCATTTTCTGTCCACGACCGGCAGTTAGCTTGGGCCAACTCACACGGACTCCTCTGCTTTAACGATCTGCAGTCAAACACCGTTAAGACTGTTGATGTCAGTTGCCCTCTTTCCTCTACAGTATTTCACAATGGCTGCAAGACACTTATTTCTTTCACGCACCAAGGCGGTCTGGTGGTGCATTCCCTTCGAAATATGAATAAGCCATTATGGCAGCTTCCTGTTCCAACCACCTCTCCTCTCAATCCAATCATCGCTGCAGCATTCAAAGTAATTACGTTGAATTGCAAAAAACTAATACCACAGCCCCTCAGTAGCAAAGCCCAGCCTAGTTCAAAGAGCTTCTTGAGCAAATTGTTTCCCTCTAGCGCCAACATTCAAGCTCCTTTAAAGGAGGCCCTTTCTAAAGCTACACCGTTTATCTCCTCAGCGCAATCTTCAAGCGATGTTATGGATCCTGATCCTTCGTTCACAGAATGTTTTAGTCCTATTAGACATCTTCGTACCCAGGAAACAGACTCTGGCTCTTCTAAAGGTATATTGTATTTGTCTGTTGAGTTAATTGTTTTAGTGAAGACTTTCAATGGCAGGGATAAGCAGATTACAAAGAGGCCGCTGTTTCCCACATCCATGAGCCCCTCTAAAATACCCAAGTCTATCCCTCAAAAACACCTCAGCATTTTAGACCCTCCCTCTAAACGCTCGAGTAGTGCATCTAGACTTAATGTTTCCCCACTAACCCCCTGCTATTCCGAAGTACAAAATGTTTCTTCTTTCAAAGAAACTTTAAATGCCGCTACATCTACTACTTTGGATAATTGTTTCAAGCAGCCTTCAGCAGCTACAAACAAATACTCTTCAGTCTTGGAGTGCTCCCAAGTACAGCCCAATAGTTCTTCATTTCCAAATGGTTCTCAAGCCATTTCTTCAAATTCCAAATCTCCTAATTGCGTCTCATACGGAGATTCCAGTTCTCAATCTGAAAAACTTTTAGAATCACCCTGTCAGCCTACAATCACGAGCGACCAATTTGATCCGGCCAAACCCTGTTCTTCGCAAAGTGAAGGCGATATGCAACTACTGAAAAAAAGTGGCCCTGTTTTACATAACCCATCTACCAATGGTAACGTAAACCCTGTATCAGATTGTACTTCTAAATCACCGAGCCCGATAGAAAGTCATAATCAAGAGGTGGAAGAAGTGCAAATTCCTCTTCATCTTATCAAAGCGTCTTTCACGAACTCCATCAACCCCTTCATGGATGAAATAACCTTCAAGCTTCGTGCGCTCCAAGACGATGTTGATGCCCAATTATCTCGGTCACGAGTAATGCCTTTTGACTGATGTTTGCTAACCCCTATAGACAAATCTAGAGCGACTCATGAATGAGGTGAACAAAGTTCCTATCCTTGAGGAACGGGTTCTCGCTTTAGAAAAAGAAAATGAGCAGCTGAGAGAGACTTACAACCTTAGATTCATTTGAGCAATTCAACTTGTTTTCAGCTGCTCTTTTAAAATCAATCATTTTCAAGTTCTCTCCTCATCAACCTCAATCATAAGCGAGCCATAGCTTACTAAAAAATTGTGCATTCAAACATTAACCGCATCTAGTTAAGCTAGAGATCAAGACAGACTTTAATGACAGGTCGAAATCATCAGATTCAGACATATTGTACTTTTGTTATCAACTGCAGTTAATAAAGTCCCAATTATTAACTATTTCCATCCAAATAGACTCTTAGATTTAACAGACGCCTGCAGTGCTTTGGAGAATTTAATATTAGCATTAGGTTGCATGTTTATTTCCGGCTAAGCTAAGCAAAGTGAATTTAAGCTTCTTACAGCCTCTTGTGATTTCACAAATTTAGTATTGTGTATTCTATAATTCGACCATAAATATACCTTTTTACTTCCATACATCTTGATCTCAAGGCAGGAAGATTCCCCACCGCGTGGTTTTCTGCCAAATGATCTCAGCCAGACCGGCAGAAACCTGTCAGGCTTTGCTTCTGAATCAAGTCTTATTTATTACCCTAGTTTTACGTCATAGCTTTCACTCTCTTGCTACAAAACCTTTGGTTGCTAGGCTACTTTATCTCATAATGCATGAGGAATGCTGATCAAACTAGTCTAGGCCGGATCTCCTGGAACTTGACCTATCAAGATAATCTTGACCGTCCTCTAAACAATAAAGTTACTTTCTCTTCCAAATAAGATGGCTAACTAATGCACGCCTCAACCCATTGACCTTGCACTATCCAAATCAACTCAACCCTAGACTGTTGGCAGCCACAGCTCAGCTATAAGACTATCTTTTCCCAAATAAGAATTATATCTTTTCATTTCCCTTTTTGGGTCATATTGGCCTTTTCTTTCCCTAACTTACCCAACCCTTTAGTTAAGTTGTAGCTGCACCTGTTTAGAAAAACTCAAAGCAAGCCTGTTCCGTTTAACATAAACAAACTTATCCTCACATATCCCAAGCCATCTAAAAGAGATAACCAAGTTCATAGATAAACTAACTCAAACCAACATCATGTAACTTGTATATATGATGCAGAACTCGCCCTCACATATCCCAAGCCATCTAAAAGAGATAACCAAGTTCATAGATAAACTAACTCAAACCAACATCATGTGACTTGTATATAGGATGCAGAACTCACCCTACAGACTCCCAGGCCAAGCCAATGAATGGGTTAGTCTAAACCCAGCATTAAACTAGAACTGTTCCTGACAGACCTAGCTCCTCTAGACCCTTACCATTCCCAAACCCCTACTCACCCTTGGGTCAAACCACCTTTCAGAAGTGCAGAGGATAAGTGATACACTTCTGAATCCCCACCACTTTCCGCTAGACACCTGCCACCAGTAGGATATCAGGGAGCAAGATGAAACCCAGTACCCTTTCCTGACACTCCTCCCAGCACCCCTTCCTTGGGACCTGAGAAGCAAGCCATATCAAGTCCTGATAAAGCATCAATTTCAGCAGCATAGCCAGGTATATCACATTTGGATTTAAAACAATCATCCCTCCTCCCAAAGCTGTAGGAAGATCCAAGGTTGGATCCAGATCCATGAATGCAAAGTTGGCTACCTTTGCACCCACCCCCGGTCCCTAATAGGGAAACTCCTTTATGCCAGGTGCTACCCAGCAGTCATATGCACATCAGTGCTCTCTCCCCATTGACCCAAGGGCTATAAACTTAGCCTTTCTATTCCCAGATGGCTGAGGAATTGTGGATGACCTTTTTTAACTATGAAGCTTAATAAAAACAAGAAACCTAGAGAGCAAAAAAATATGTCTGTATAGTCTTGGAGAACCCCATAGCTCCCTTCCATCCTCTTTCCCCAGCGTGTTAATGAGGAAGGGATTTGTCCCACAAGGGATTTCCCTGGATCTTCTAATAAGGCCTGGTCTTCCTAACCGCAACAGTCAGGATTTGAGATCCTCTGTGCCAAGGATCCCCAATTTATTTATGGATCTTATTATTCAAGGGTTCTTTTGTTGGGCTTAAATTATTGGTATTTCCAGTGTCAAGGAGCGCCTTTTGGGGAAGCTTCAAATATGGAATTAGGAAAGAAGAGAAGTATATTTTATTGGATAATACTTTAGACTTATATAGGCTTGACTGTGGCAGAGATTTAGTTGGATTGGACCTAGGGGTTGGTCATGTGCGGGATGGGTTTGAGCCACTGGATACTTGGACAGTCATGTGATATTGCTTGGTTACCATTCTTGGTATGTCAAACGGTATATTGGAGGGGCACCAAATCAGGCAATGACTGGATGTTAAATAGGTTGGCAGTAGCCAGAATGCTTGTACATCCAGACCATTGACATACCCCCCTTAAGGGGTTACTCTGGTACATTAGGAGGGGGCTTTGTTTTCACGGCTGCCGCCTGATGCTCCTGGAGCTGTTTACTAGTTGGAACCAGTCTGATTGAGTGTTCTCCTTTGCTGAGGCGGAGACAGGTTCTGTGGTATTTCTTGACAATTGGGGTTTTGGCACCTTGGAATTTCACTAGATAGGTGTTGTGATCTGGTTGTACTTGATGATTCTTCCTGGTCCCTGGTGTACTGAGTCTAGTTTCTTTCTGTTGCCAGCTAGAACCTGGCTGGGGGAGTTGATGGGAAGTGGTTCCTCTGTGGAGGTTACCTTTTGTGTTTTGAGCCTCTTTATTTATGCTATTTTAGCTTTGAGGCGTATGTGTTGTAGATTTGGTACTTGTTCTACTGTGGAGGGTCTCTGGGGGGATCTTTATGTATGGCTGCTTATTGTGGGTAATTATTTCTGGTTTGTATCTGTAGGTTAGCTCAAACAGTGAATAGCCTGTTCCTTGATTGGTACAGACTTGGGATACTAGTAATGCATGTTTCACATATAGTGGCCATGTGTCTTTGGCTTTGCCATCCATTATTTTCTCTAGGGTCCTGATAAGGCTGCTGTTGAGGCGTTCCACTCTGCCGTTGGCCTGTGGCCTGTATGGAGAGGAAGTGGAATTTTTAATGTTTTTGGATTTTAAGTTGTTGTTTACTATGTGACCTGATAACTCGGTTGCTTCATTAGTTATGATGTAGTCTGGAGTGCCGTAGTTGGCTATGATTGCTTTGTTAATGAAACAGTTGATGGTTTCTGCTTTGTGGTCCTTTGTTGTCCAGCAGATGGGCCAGTGTGTGGCAAAGTCAATAGCTACAATTAAGAAACATTGGTTTGTCTTAGTTTCTGGGAAGGGGCCCACTACGTCTGGCCCCCAAACCATAAATGGTTCAGGGTCTGGTACTAGGTTGACTGTTGGCTGAGGAGCCTTTGTACTGGTGTTTTTCTGGCACACTGTGCACTTTTTCAGAACATTAACTATATCCTGTTTGAGGTTGGGCCACCATACTATCTCTTTTAGTGTGAGGTACAGGTTGTTAGCCTTTGTATATCCTAGTATGTGGTGATGTTTTAATATGGTGTCAACTCTTTGTGCAAGTGGGATGTACGGGGCATGTTTGTTGTTAATGATTCAGTATACAGTGTCATTTGATACATGGAAGTGCTTTTTGTTCCTTACTAATGTATTGTGGGTCAGTTGATGTGTTGAGGGGTCTATCCCTTTGGTTTTATACTCAGTGTTGTACAGGTTTGGCCAGTCAGGGTCCAGGTGGTCAGGGTGATCCTATCTAGGCTGACATAGTCTAGAGAGAGCATCAGCCGTGACCAGCTCTGCCCTTTTTTGTATTGGATGTCCAAATTAATCTGTTCCAGCAGGGACATCCATCTGGCTTGTTGCCGTGCAAGTGCGTTCTGAGTTTTGATTAGATTAAGGATTTGTAGTCAGTTAGTACTCAGACGTTTAAATGTCCTTCTAGATAACATCTTCATTTCTTACATGTGTGATATATTGCTATCAATTCATTATTGTGTATTGGGTATCTCTGCTCAGTGTTGGTCAGTTTTCTGCTTTTGTAACATACTGACAGTAAGTCTTTCTGCCCTGGCTGGTGGATGCGCAGGACTGCGCCAATGGCGGTGTCTGTCAGGAATGACAATTTGGATGCTCCTAAATCTCAAAATACAGAACCAGAGTTGAACCCTGGACAAAACCCTTTGCAGACCACCAGACCCATGGGCTGGGAACTCAATAACCCACTACTGATTGATAAAGTTGTTACCAGCCTGCCAGGATCCAAACCCTTAGCTGTCCTGCAGGATTCTGTAAGAAAACCACCAGTGCAAGATGCCAAGAATTTCCCTGAGGTGCCAACTCCTGATACTGGCAGTTTTCTTGGTGAAATACACAAGTTTCTCCATGAATGTTATTCCAAAGTCCCCCAAAGTTCCAGGGGAGGCACTGAACCCAAAGAGGCACCCAATACCCAAATCAACAAACAGAGGGATTCAAAGTCTTCTCATCCCAAAGTGGCCAGTGGCAAACCGTCAGTGCTGAGTGCCACACTACCATCTGAGACCCCTGATGCCAACCTGCCCAAGCCCAGAAAACCCAACCAGGTAGTGAAGTCTGGCAGCATAGTATAAATACCTGCCAGGCCAAGATCAAAACCCCATCATCATTTTTAAATAAAGGTTATGAGAAATTGGTTTCCCCAACTATTGCTGTATTTTATTCTTGCCATCTTTCAGTTAACCCCAAGATTGTCTGCCCCCCTGCCAGCTACGCACTGCCTGCCAGGTGCCCCCTTTGGTCCTGTCCATTTCACAGAGTACCTCTTAAAGCCCAAGTACAAGGACTACACCGCCAACAACATACTAGACCAGGATCCCTTGACCAGAACTACAGAGTTAACCAGATACAACCAAGAAGGCCTGTAGTACGTTACCAAACCCTGCCTGTTCAGAGATAAATACAACTTCCTTCCTGCCTACCAAATGGACATGGAACCACCCATCACCCCCAAACCAATGCCTGCCTCCGCCGCTGAGCTCCCACTGGACCATACCAACAAGCTTTTTAGAATTGTATATATTACTCTCACGGGAGTAATAGATACTATTGTCCCTGAGCCAGTCCGTGGTTGTGGGTGGGCAAGTCAAGGTACTACCTCATTAAGTTAGCACCAATCCTTTGGTGGGCCCTGCCCACCCAGTGCGTAACCTGCCAGTTCCCAAACGCTAGCAAGCCGGTCAATCAGGGTTGGTTCCCTGACAGTGTCACTGGCATCTGACTCAAGCTCGTAGCACCCATTATTATTAGGGTATTGCAATATTGGAGCTTCAATCAAAGCTTGTTTTAATAGTTAGAAATTCTTGTCACATTCTGGAGTCCAGATGAATTTCTTTTTGGCATTACCCTTGGTTAGGTCATTGATTGGTGCAGTGAGCTTTCTGCAGTCTTTGATGTATTTCCTTAGGTAAGCTACCATACCAAGAAAGCATCTAACTTGTTTCATGGAGGTGGGGCATTGCATGTTATTTATAGCTTTTAATTTGTCTGGATCTGCTTTAATGCCACTGTCAGAGACAATGTGGCCCAAGAACAGGAGTTCCTTTTCCATAAATTGGCACTTACTTGGTTTTGCGTAAAGTTTGTGCTTTGCAAGTCAATCAAGTGTCTTGCGGACATGCGTGAGGTGTTCCTCTTTTGTTTTTGAGAATATTATGATATTTTCAAGGTAGCATAATGTGTTTGAGAGGCCATTCAGCGCTTGGTTCATCATGGTGACAAACGTTGTGGTTGAGTTGGTCATCCCAAAGTTCATTACTCTACACTCAAAGGATCCAAATTGTGTATGGAACACAGTTTTTGGTATGTCCTTTTCCTTTACTTCAACCTGGTTGTAACCTGAGGTGAGGTCAATTTTGGAGAAAATTTGGCTCCTGAGAGTCTTGCAAATAGATCCTTTATAAGGGGGAGAGGGTATTTATTCTTTACTGTGCTTGCATTTAGTGCTCTTTAGTCAGTTACTAGACACAGAATGCCTTCCTTTTTCTTTAAGAAGAACATTGCTGCCCCTATGGGGATTCAGACAGGCAAATGAATACTTTTGCTAGATTGTCCTCAATGTGTGTTTTGAGGGTTTGGGTCTCCATGGGAGAGAGTCTGTAGAGGGGTGCAGGTTTGGGAATGGCTTTAAATAGGTCAATACCATGTTTGACCTCTTGTTTGGGGGTAGCTTGGTGAGTTCTTCATTGAATACATGGGTGTATTCATTTAGGAGTGCTGCAAGCTCTGGGCATTGGATCTTGATTGTTTGCATGTTATTGAATTCAGTGTACCTCATTATATGGAGGATACTATCTTTGGTTAGATGTTCTGAGTCATCTTTTTTTATGACCTAGACAAATACTGTGTCTCTTAGAATGAAGTCATTGGGTTCTTTGAGGATGTTGAAATTGACTCTGTTGCATTTGATGGTCATGGTTTTTGTTTTCCAACATATGCTGGGGTTCACTTGGGTGAACCAGTCTATGCCTGCTACAATGTCATAGTTTATATTGTTCATGTGAGTTCTTTAATGAACGTTTGTATGCCTTGGAGGTCAATTCTGAAGGGAGTTTTTTTGCCTTTGAGTAGAACCTTTGATTTGTCTGCCATCCTGGCATATTTGAAGTTGGATTTGACAACTGGTATTTTGTACTTGGTTACAAAAGGTTTGCTAACCATAGTGTGTTGTGAACCAGATTCAAATAAAATTTTGTGTGTATGTGATTTGTAAGTGCATGGGTAGACAAGAAGTTGTGAGAAATCTTTAATTTTTACATTTATAAAAATGGAGGATTGCGGGACGCGTGGGATGCAAGCAGCAAGGTTTGTGACTTGGTACAGTTTCTTGTCAAGTTGGGGGGAGACAGGGGAACTTAAGCCTATCCCCCTTCTCTTTTCCCTGTTCCCCTGTTTCAAGACCTTTGAGGTCAGAGAATGTGGGGTCAGATTCATAGCAGGTTGCTATTTCAGCATTGTTAACTTTGGCAGTGTCCTCTTTCTTGGGACATGAGCGGTTTGCGCTTTGGCTGCAATTGCCATTGTTGCAATTGGAGTTGCTGTTGCTATGATTGGTGTTCTGGCGTTTATTGCCATTGGAGTTTTCTCTGCCATTGTAGTTTGAGGAGTAATTGCCATTGCGCGCAGCATATACCATGTTTGCACGTTTTTCCGCGCTTGGCTTCTGCAATGAGTGCGGGCATGGAGGTGTTAGCCTCTGGGCAGATGAGGGCAGCAACAGAGGGTTTCATTATTTTTGATGAATGATGCTCTGGTATGTACGTTGTCAGCTTGTGCTGGGTTTTGGATTTTGTGACATATTTCCTCAAATTCATTGGCGTAAGCCGCGATAGTGGTCTTCTGAAGAAGATTGCTGAGCTGTATTGCAATGTCTTGGAGGGATTTAGTTACGCAGAATGTTGTGTTCTGAGGTGCGGCACAGATACACAACGGGGAATCCTAACCTTAGGATTGGGTTTGTACTAAGTCTTGGTTAGATGACAAGGAAGGCAAATGTGTTTACCTTGCACCCTTGATGAATAATCTCTACTAGGCGTGGCTAGAGAGAGGTGCGGAAGTACAGAAGACACAAAGACAAAAATGTGAATAGAACTTAATTTTATTGGTAAAATAGGAAATGGAATATATAGTGGTTAGGAATATGTCAGGGATCCAACCTATGGGGGGTTCCTGAGGACTTGCGGGCGGACAGCCCGCAAGCCCAGCAGGGAGGGCCCACCACAGGATTGGGGCTAACTTTACAATATAAGATAACAATTTTCCAAGGATTACCCAAGGTCCGCTTGTAGGCACCATGGAATCAATCAACCCAGTGAGGGTGATATACATCACCCCAAATATTTGGGTGGAAGTGGATTCATTAGTGGCAACAGATTCTTGCGGGCAGTTGGGCTGAGGGGTGAGGGGCGGCGTCATTGGAACCAAATATGCGGGCAGGAAGTTATACTTATCTCAGAATAATAGAGGAGGTATGGTGATTTTGATGCCTTCTCTGTATACAGTTTCAGTCTCTCTAGTTTTAGCTTCAGGGTCGTGGATGAGGATCTCCTCCAGAGTAAACTCAGAATACGCCAGGTTGGGTAGGTACTTGGTAAAATGTACTGGGCTGAAGGGAGCTCCTGGTGGACGGTAAAGTTTGGGCGGCTGGTCTGCGGTTTCTTGGGGTAGGTGAACACGTGGAGCAGAGCCGCAAGGAGTAGACTGTAGATGAAGTAAAACTAATAACAAGTATAAATGATCTGGTTGAACCAAAGGTTCATGTCACTTTATTGCAAGGATGGCAATAGGCATCTTACTGGCGGCCCAGGTTATAAGTATGCCATCTGTCCTGGCAAAACTTTCAAAGATTTTCATGGCCCAGGTTTCCCCGTCTTCTAGGTCCTCAAAGCCCTTGGTGGCAACAATTGCGGGGGTTATTTCATTGGCTGACTTGCAACTTGAGCACACCAATTCCTTAACCAGTTCACGGGACAGGTCATCTCTGGGTGGCCCGTTTCTTATAGAAGGTATCTTTGTTTCTTCTTCTGTAGTGGCCCAGGTTATTCCGGGGTCTGTGGCTAATCTGGCCTGTTGATTGGTTGGATTAACAGGGACATATAGCGCGGGGTGTATTGTTGTAGGCAAGCTTGGTTCATCAGACTTCAGGAGATTCTCTGAAGTCAAATCCAATTCTGATTCAAACCCCAAAAACTGCAGGCAGCCGGGTGGCTGGCCCTGTGGGCTGGCGGCCCACAGGGCATCAGAGTTTGACTCCCATAGTTGAGACCTTTTGATTATCATAGTTGACAGGAGTTTGTCACTTGTGACAGAATACCACAAAACACTACCAGGACAGTAGGATCACTTGTCACAAGCATGAGTGGAGCGAGTGAGTTGCGCAGAGTCAGGAAACCAAACAATCATATTTCCTGATGCAGAAACCAGTTCATTTTGAGAGTCAAAAGCAAAAGTGAGAGATTTGTCTTCAAAATGGCCCACCAAAGGCGAAATTGAAACATGGTGAATGCTGTTATTCACGGCACAGAAATTGTGTGTGATGTCTGCTTTGAACTCTTCCCAGTTGTCAAGCTGGTCGTCAGTTTGTGAGCCAACCCAGGTGGCAAACCAGTTAGCTACGGCCTCGTAAAGGCGCTTGCTGGCTTCCTGGACCCATTTCTCATGAGGGATGTGGCTGGCGCAGAGTTTAGCAGCTGAGTGGTCTAGTACTTTAATGATGTTTTCTTTGTTTTTACCAAAGAACTTGTTGATACCAATGTATTTGGTGTTGGTAACTTCACCTGTGATAGATGATTGTGCATTTGTTTGTGGTTGAAGAGAGCAACTGTATTGAATTATCTTGTTAAATGCTTTGGGCATGACCAGACCTTTAAATACAGTGCATCCACTAGGTCTATCTTTGTCAATGTCATGGGCACGGAAGTACGTTTTCCAGGTCTCCTGGGATGTGGTCTGGTTGAGTATGTGAGCAAAGGTGGACGGGTTTTGGTCAGTCATTTTCTCTTTCATGGGTGTGGTCAAAAAACTGTAGCTGCTACCAGTGTTAAGGAACGCCTTTTGGGGAAGCTTCAAATATGGAATTAGGAAAGAAGAGAAGTATATTTTATTGGATAATACTTTAGACTTATATAGGCTTGACTGTGGCAGAGATTTAGTTGGATCAAACCTAGGAGTTGGTCATATGCGGGATGAGTTTGAGCCACTGGATACTTTGACAGTCATGTGATATTGCTTGGTTACCATTATTGGTATGTCAAACAGTATATTTGAGGGGCACCAAATTGGGCAATGGCTGGATGTTAAGTAGGTTGGCAGTAGCCAGAATGCTTGTACATCTAGACCCTCAACACCAGTAAAAGCTGAGCCTGATTTCAAATTTAAACGCTTAAGTGAAGATTGGAATATAGTGCCCAAAGATATTTAGAAACCAACAGCTAGAAAGATACCATATTCTGATATTTTGAGTTCTGATGGTTGCCGTCCTAGAAGAACATAAATACTGTCTGGAGGGCCCAGCCTCCCCTTCCTGGCCCAGATGGCTCCCAGCAACCAGAACAGGACTTGGTTTCCCCTCAGTGCTGCAACTCCCACTGAGTAAGGGTCCAGATCACCATTCTTTTAATAATATATCACTTTGGGAATTCATATAAATAATCTCACCCATGTGATGCTTTTAAAACACTATTGTTGAAGGAAATCAACCCACATTAGCTTTCTTTCTTTTCTTCTTCTTCCTATCCCTTCTCTATTCTATTTCTTTACTGAGCCCTTGTCACTTACCCACATCTTGTAAATGTGTTTAACTTCCCGCATCCAGGCCAGACCATCCTGAAATATACCATATGTTACTTACTACTCTGTCTACAGCCATCTTGGGCCAATTTTCATGATTAAAACTTTGATTATTTTAATAAAGTAAAACCACATATGTAATTCAAATCTTGGGCCACCTTCCCCATAGACTGGTTGCCCAAATGACCCAATTCCTATCCTTTGCATATTTATGGCTCAAATCTGAGGGCTATTTAAATAAGATCTCATGACCTTTATGTGTTTTAACTGAGGCTGTCAAGATCCAAGACAAATATATGGTGCTTGACCCCTGCACTTACAGTAAAGCGGTAGGCTGCCTTGTTGGGGTTTGGCCAGATCCTATGAAGAGCTCACCAATGATGAGTATCCAAAGCTGAACCAGGTACCAGATATCAACCCTTGTTCCTCTGGCCAGTCAGCCTGGCCTTATAGGTAGGCTTACAAACAGAAGGATCCTGACATCTATTCTCCAAAGCTGGCTGGTTATTGTCTACCCAGGCTGGATGCCACCTTGCCTCCCCCAGTTTCATGATGTTAGGCCACCCAATTTACAGATCGCTGTCCAAAATATGAAGTCTGGCAAGCAGGTATATGAACCCAGTCAAGTCAATGCCAGACCTTGTCACTATCCTTATAATAGAGTTGTGGTTGATCTTTGGTTTAAACATATTTTATCTTATCTGATTCTTGTTTTATACCATTTCATTAAGCACCAAAAGATTTTCCTGCACCTGTTATAACATCATCTGATCTTCCTGCAGATCACTGGCCCAAGTTATGGGTCATTATTTGTTAGATTAAGCCAAGGCGCCAGCTTAAGCATTTTAAAGACTTTTAACTTTTTTGATATCATTTAAGTTGTAAAATTATGTTTTTTTAACATTAATATAATGCTTAGTTTACTGAAGAAAAGTTTAAGAGTGTAAAATATACAAATAATAAAAATAAATCTTATTTCTATTAACTGTATTTTTTGCTAAAAACCCTTTTTTCTATTTTAATAAGCCAAGAATAAAATATATGAGTTGCATGGGAGAGTAATAGCAGCCCCAAAGCCATAATAGCTATTACCCTATCTTTGGCTCATATAATTAAATTCTTAGTTATTTTTAGAAAAAAAGTTGTTGTATTTAAAAGACTATTTACCCTATGTGAAATATAAGTTTTTGTTATGCGTCCAACTTCATGAACATGCCCTACTAACCCTTTAGTAGTATCAGCTCTCTTTGTTTCTCTGTCATCTGTGCAGAACTTTGCACAATAATTTATTTTGGAGTACTCCTTAACATCCTCAAATGTCAAAGGTGAAACATACAGCTCACCATCTTTTATTAAATATGAAAGATTAACATAAAATGCTTTGACTTCAAGCCAGCTTTTTTAGGCCTGGATTTTCTATCATAGATGTGAAAAAAGGTTTTTTGGGAAACATCTGAGTTATTTACAAGTGTATTATATAAACCCTTTCTTTCTTCCTCTCTCTCAAAAACCATTTTGAGATCATTTATATTTTTTACATACATCTCATTTTCCTTTTGTTTAAATATTTTAGATAATACACCAAAATGACCATCAACAATACTTTTGCCATGACACTCAACAAATCTATTAAACTTAATTGTTCCTTTTATAATTTTAGGTACCTCTTTAAAAAGATAATATAAGAATTCATAAGATCTGAAATGATTACCATTATCAGTCCAAACTTTAATATTTTTAATATTCTTAAATTTATTGTTTTTAAGCAGACTTATCAAACACTGACCTGAAAACAAAGAGTCATGAGATAAAATTTCAGATAAAAAGTCATGATACTCATATGTAATTTTCTCATTTTCTTTAAAAGCAATTGCAAATCCTAATAAAGAAATAGGTATTTTCTCAAAAACAATTATTTGTCTCTATAGGACCCCCACCTATTTTAAAGTTTTCTTTATAGTCTATTACTATAACACATGAATTATCATCAAGATTATTTATATCACTAATATATTCTTTATTTTGATGCTTATAAAACTTTTCATGTAGGTCAATAGATTCCAAATTTTCTTTAATAGATTTAGGCAATGGCAACTTCTTTATACTCAAATCCTTTTTGTTCATCTCTAATGATTTTTTTAAGTTGCAAATGTTACACATATCAGTTTGCTTTTTGCTTTTAATTATATTATTAGGAATAAGCTTATAGAAAGTGGAAAGTGAAATAGAAATATTGTTTTTTATTTTCATATCTTCATAAATTTCTTTTTTTGTTTTCAATAAGGAGTATTTTATTTTAGTTGAGTATTCACTCAATTCTTTTTGTAATTCTTCATAAATCAATCCAGGGGATTTTTTTAGTGAATTGGCTGGTTGGAAATGAATTTTTAATATATGTTTTAAAATATTTTTCATGTTTTCTTTCTTTACTGAATCATTTTTTCCTTTTTTATTTTTTGAATTTAATGATGCTTTTTTAGCATTTTTTATTTTTTAGAATATGAATACTCATTTTTTGTCATTTTAAATCCACAACCCCAAAGCTCTTTCAGACTGTAGCTTGATGTAACCAATGCTCTTAGGGAAGGAAGGTGCTTGGCAGGGGACTCTGACATCAATTCCTTTAGGTTGTTAAGGAAATCATCTGTCTTAGAATTTTGTATGACAGGTAAGAAGGTACTTTTTCCAAACTCTGTTTTTAATAAGAAATGCTCAACAAAGCTGTTAAGATCACTGCCAGCAGTAAAAAGGAATGCTTGTTTAAGCATAGGGATTCTTTCTCTCTTAGTAGAAGCCCCTAGTGAGAAGAAGGGTGTCATCTGAGGTGCAAACTTGATAGGTTCCATAATGATAGTGCTTGGGTTCCTTGGCTTGGTTCAGGCAGTTCTTGCTTGGAAATAGATGTGCAGTTATCAGAGAGGAGTAAAGATGTGGATTGTAAAGTAAATTTATGTAAAGTTGAGCTGTTTAAATAGTATGTTAGCTGAGCTTTTGCACTACAGGCATAAATCCCCAACTGACCCCCAACTGATCTCCTTAATTTATTAATATCACCCCTGAAGTCTGATATCATTGTTTATTTACCCCTTTTTATATTCTGGTTAACTGTTGATATTTCGGCGAATAGGGCTTCAATCTCGCTCAAACTAGTATCATTAGAAAGCCCTTGATCACAGCTTTTGGAATTGTGATGCAACTCTATATTTCAATACTAATTTAGTATCTTGAAGTGGCTTTGAATGTAGGCTTATAAAATTATTATTTGAAATAAAATATGCTACTTAACTCTTAAAGTATAATATTTTAATCAGTAAACTAAATTTAAAGTATAAATTATTATTTAGCTTACTTCTAGTAACCAACTCAAAAATCTTTTGTTTAAATAAACTTAAGTTTATTATAACTTTTAACAGTTCTTAAAAAATGAACTTTATATATCTTAAATCTATCAAAACAAAAATGTTATTTTTAATCACATATAAATATTTGCTTGTATAATTAAAGTTGTATCTTATTTTTATAGAAACAATGACTAAATCATTTTCCATTCAGTTTAAATAATTTCAACCTTTATAAAATTTAATTAAATAAAGTAAGATTTTGATACATTCTTTTTTATGTTTGAATTTTTTATACATATTATCTCTAGCATACAGTATAAAAATATAATTTTATTAAATAGTTGTATAAAGCTATTTTATTAATGTTAAATGCTTAAGAATTTGAAAAGAAAAACTTTTACTCTCTTATAAGTTCTTATTATATATTTTCTATAAAATCTAACTTAAGAATAAATTACTTATGCTAAATGAGATCACTGAAATTTCAATAAAAGTTTAGTTTTAATTTTAGTTTTAGTTTTTTAACTTTTTACTAGATTTTTTTATAAAAAAATCCAAAATTATTTAATATTTATTTATTAAATATGTAAAAAAGCTGTCTGGCTTCTTTTTAAAAAGAGGGATTCAAAAATTGTTTATTTTAAATTAAATATTTTTAAAAAAACTAAGATTTTAGGTAACAACTTAATTTCCAACTAAAAACATCATATCAGTTTTTATTGTATTTTTATGTTTCTCTTTTTAGAATGATGTCATTTTGTACTAATTTGCTATCAAGAAATAATGGTATATGAAAAAAGATTGTTACTAGCTTTTAATACAGTTTAATTTAGCTGTAAGTAGAAAATGATTAATTTAATATAGGTTTTTATATTATAAGGATTAAATAAGATTTATTTTGATAAAATTGTTGTAATTATTTAAATTTATTGATAAGAAAATTAAAACAAAATTTTAAAGTGTTAAGTAGCACAGTTAATAGGAAACAGATTAATCTAACAAATAATGACCCTTATCTTGTCCTCCTGGCCCACCCTTTGGTCTGGCAACTTCATCAAACATCCATCAAACCTGGATCACAGGGGGTTTGATTTATAGAGCATCTTCCTTGAAGATCTTCTAGACCAAGCCAAAAAACTGGAACTAGCAAATAGAGTTGGAGTCTGTACACCATCTGACCTAGGCTATTCAGAGATAACTATAGTTAACTGCCTGCCTACCTTGCAATAATTACTCCACTGCTCACCCCAAGGCCTAACTGCTAGTAATTTTACATTCCTGATGAAACTGTCTCCACCCAGCCTTCTGGAGTATTGTATATTTCTCTAACAGGCTTGGTGAATTCTATGGTTCCTGCCACCAGACCCTGGCTCTTTCTGGGGTGCTCTCTCTCATATCATATCAATTTAGCCCCAACTCTTTGGTGGGCTTTGCTCTCCAGTTTAGCGGCCCAGCCTAGCCTGCCCCAGCAGCTGCTGGTCCTACACACAGTACCCAGATCCCAGAAACCATGGCAATCTTACTAAACTATGGTAGCCTGGCCCCTAAGGTGTTGTTAACTCTTGGGGATAATTGTATGCTTTTTATTGTGATAATCATTTATTACACCCATAGGGCAGCTATCTCCTTTATCTCTTCAAGAATAAAGAGTCTGAACCCCAAGGAACCAAAAGACACCACCCATGGTACCAAAACCCAGAACCCTGCAATATCACAAGTATAAAAGGTGACAGTAAACTAGACCCTAACCAAGGTGAGCATGGCCCAGATGGGCAGAATCATTATGAAAGAGCCCAAAGAGGTATACCTCTCTTCTCCCTTCACTTCCAGACCAGCACCAACTATTATCCCAATGATATCAAAAAGGTCCTAGTAGGGCTGCTATGCTCTCTAGAGATGCCCTGGACTGGTTTGGGAAGGCCACTGCCAAAGATGCTGAATTCTTCTTGGGCTACGCCAAGTTTAAATAGAACTCATGAAGCCGGCAATGGGAAAGAAGTACATCACTCTGCTTTGGCTGATCTGCAAGAAATCAAACAGGGCTCATAGAACAGAAAATGCTTCATCAACAATCTTCTCAAGTTGAAGATTCAATCCCAATTTAAATATGAGATGGCTGTTGTCATCTTCATAAGCGGTGTGAGCTCTGCCATAAAAGACCTGTGGAAGCACCACACATATAAACTCAGCCTTGAGGAGCTCCTACCCTATCCAGAGGATTAAGTGTGAATCAAGTGGGCTCAACTTCTACCCCACCTTGTCCCTCCAGAGCCCAGACACCCAACAGAAATGGGATGGCATCTGGAGAACTGCAGCACCACTGCCCTAACAGGTTGTGTTTTTACTGTCACATATCAGGGCATTTGGCCAGAGCCTGTCCCAAGAAGAACACCACCTCCATGACCCTAGCCCAGATAAACACCCCTGCTCAATCTTACAAGCTTATTAGGTTTCTGTGAATGAGATAGGGAAGCAACATCAAGAGGAATCTTTCATTGATACTGAAGCCAGTGAGAGTTTTATTGACTCTGCCCTAACATAAGAGCTGGTGCTAACACCCACCAAGAACTTCCTACTAGTAACCATGGGGAATAGCTCTAAAGACCTGGGATACAAATACAACCAAGAGCTGCCATTGTTATCAAGGGAATATGTAAACCTCCTCCTGAATTCTTCTGTATGGACTTTCACACCAATTGATCCTAGGCAAAGCCTGATTGGAATGACACAAGTCAATCCTAAACTACTGAGAATGGACTGTGACCTTGGGAAAGGCCAAATACTGTGAAATATTGCCCTTGTGATTATGCCAAACCAGCCATCCCAAGAGGGAACTAAAGACCACAAAGATGGAACCTATTAAGGGAATCTTGCTCACACTGTTGGAGAAATGGAACCATGTATCCAGCAAAGAGGAAGCCACACACTTGACAAATCATTCAATCTATGACCACGCCATATACCTACTACCAGGGATCTGGCCACATCATGAGTGTAAATGTCAGGAATCCAGTCATAGGTAGAGGCATTAGGCGTCTCAGGGTGTGGTGCGGCCAAGCCAGCGGGTAAGGCCCACCATAGAATGGGTGCTAACTTGATAATGTAAGATATAGATCACCTGAGCAAGGACCATGGTCTGGAGTTGGGGACCATGGAATCCACCAATCCTGTCAAAGTAATGTAGAGTACTCCAAACAGTGGGTAGAGGTGGTCTCAGCTGTGGCAGTAGGTTCTAGAGGACGGTCTGGTCTAGGGGTTACAGGTGGGGTCATGGGGACAAAATATGCTGGCAGATAATTGTACTTGTCTTTGAACAATATGGGCGGCCTAACATACCACTTTCCTTCTCAACCTATTGTTTTGGTTTCTCTAGTTCATGCCATGGGGTTGGCAAGGAGTATGTTTTCCAAGTTGAACTCAGCGTAGGCTGGGTTTGGAGGGTACTTGGTAAAGTGCACAGGTCTAAAGGGGGCTCCCGGGGGACAGTATAATGCCTGGGGCGGTTTGGCAGGTTAGTCTCTGAAGGATTCAGTTGCCTGGTTGTCTAATTGGCCAGAGTTAAGGTGTAAGATCACTAAGACTAGATAGGGTAAGATTTGTTTGAACCAAAGGTTCATAAAACTTTATTATCAAAAATGACAATGTGGTCATCACCACGCTGCCAGCGTTCTTATACCATGTGTTTTTGCTTCTTTGCTTTTTGCAGGCTTCAGGTCCATGGGCGGTTTGCCAGTAGGGCATGGATCTTGGCTTAGGGTTTAGAGGGCATTGTTTTCTGGTTGGGTGCACTCTGGCAAACAGAGGTGGTAATGCTTAATTTTGCCGCTTTGGTTCACCATGTCACCTGAGCGGACTAATTGCATTCCTCTTTCTGGACTGGGGACTGGCAGCAGTTGGTGCTGGTTGGCAGGGCTAGTAGTGGTTCTCGCCCAAGCCACAGCTTCTGCGTAGGTCTGGGCCCTCAGTAGCACCAGTTTGGTGGTTCTTGGCTGGACTGTCTCTGGGGAACAGCGGTGGCAGTGCTTTGTTTTGCTGCCGTTGTTCACCATGTCACCTGAGTTGGCCAATTGCAATACCTTTTCTGGACTGGAGACTGGCAACAGCTGGTGTTTGTTGGCAGGGCTAGTAGCAGGTCTTTTCCCAACCTCCTTTAGGCAGACCACATTCCCTGTGTAGGTATGGGTCTTCAGTGGCATTGGTTTGGCGGCAATCTGACAACCATTTGGGGAATCCCCAGTATTAGGCCGGTGGGTTGCGGGGCAATTTAAAAATTTGAGTCTGTGACTTAACAAATTGGCAGGTCCTGATCCGTCCTGGGGGTCCAATCTGCCTTCAGGGGACTGGGGTTTGACTCTTGGGTTTTCAATACAAGTATTGAAATGTCATTCATGACAGTAAAGTTATGCCTCCCCCTTAGGCCTCCACTTCAATTCCTGCCAACTGCTTGGGAATTTCTACCAAATTATGTTTGTTTATTTATCTAAAAGGTTACTGAAAAAGCCCAAGAAAGACCATCAATTTAATATTTTGGAATTATTCTGAAGATGCCCCCGCCTAACCCACCCAAGAGACACCTCTGGCTAAATATCATGTGCAAGAGCGGCCGGGAGCAGTGGTAATTGCATCCAAAGCATATTCCTGATGTTAGTTGGTTCAGTTTTCCTTTTGACTATGTCCATTCAAAACTTTTCAAGATCTTCCTGCCTCAAGAAATGCATTTTTATCCACTCATATCATTGGTCAATTGGTTTATGACACTCAATCTATCACCCCAATCCTATCACATCCCTTAAATGAATGTAAGTGTTGTAAAAGACCTTTCTTCATCATTCTCTAATCTAATAAAGCTCAAAATTTGTTAGTAAAACTGGCCAGTTGGTTTTATCTGTTGCTTTTTGTGTTTAGTTGATTCCTTTCCCCCCTTTGGCCTCCCATGAATTGTTAGTGACAACATTTTGGTTGTTGCTGAAACCATGATTTTTATTATGGTTGAGAGCATGGTTCTATTTCCTACTAACCTGCTCCCCAATTCTCACAATGAGACTATATAGTTGTAACCATTGATAATACATAGCCTTTGAGACGTAATTAGAGGATATGAAAAGAAGGGATTCATATGCATGTTAAAAGCCCCTGCTCCTCCCCAATGCTATTTTTGGGAAAAGAGGTCAGAGGTATGCGCCCATGTGTGATTTATCAGAGAATGAATTGCATTACTGTAAAGAACATATATAGAATACCCAACAATGACAACATATGTGATATACTCACAGGAGCTCAAGTCTATCTAAATATAAAGCTTCAGGATGCCTTTGATCAGATCTGAATCAAGGAAGGAGGTAAGTACAAGACATCTTTCAGCCCCCAGGTACAGACTATATGAGTACCTGATAATGCTGTTTTTTTTCTGGCAACACCCCCAGCATTTTTATAGGATGATCAAAAATATCATAGGAGGATAATTTGACCAGCTCTGTGTTTTGTATTTGGATGACATCCTCATCTACAGCTAGAGTCATAAGGATCATCTCTTGAACCTGGAATTGATCCTGATCAAGCTCTTGCAAGCCAACCTGCATGCTAAGCTCACAAAGTGTGACTTCTTCCAATCCAAAGTCAATTTTTTAGGTTGAATAGTCAAGACTGGGAGATTCTGTATGGCCCAAGACAAAGATGACATAGTGACGTCCTGGATAATACCCAATTTTCAGGAAGAATTATAGAAGCTTTTTGGGTTTAGTAAAATATTGACAAGATTTCATCAAAAGAGTTTCTCAGATCACCCTGCCCCTGATAAAGTTCCATTTACTTGGTCCCCAGAATGCATAAAAGCCTTTGAGAGCTTGAAAATTGCTTCACTACTGCCCCTGTCCTTGACATTCCTGACCTAACTAAAACCTTTGTTAAAAATAAAATTGCCTCAGATTATGCAGTGGATGGGGTGCTTTTTTGGAAAAGAGCAGATAGTATGCTACATCCTGTAGCATACCAATCAAATAAAATTATTACTGCCAAAAAACTACCCAATCTACAGAAAGGAGATACTGTAAATTCAGAACCTAAGTGTAAAAATGCGGGATTGTCAAATCCTTGGTCCAAATTCCAAATCACTTTTGTGGGCAACTCAGCTGACTGAAAAGTAAAATATTAAATAAAATTAACCATTTAATTTGACTTTTTTGGTTCATTTAAATTGGCATATTTCAAATTTCTTGAGCAGATAACTCAACTAACAAAAGACAAAACACAACAAAAAATGTGGGATACATGAATCAGAAATGTGGGATTCTAATGTACAATTTAAGATTTCCTGTATGTCAAAAAAATCATAGACATCATGTAAAAAACAAATCTCAAATTGCAGGATTGTCAAATCCAAGAACCAAGTTTCAAATCATAATTGCAAGAAATTTGAAATAATTATAATTTATGGGCATCTCAAAAAGGATGTCAAAGGATTTAGAGTGGATTTGTGCTAATTATTTTAGGAAGCATAGGCATTTTCAAAAATCACCCTATTCCAGTTTAGGACAGCTAAAATTTAGATCCTACTATTCACCAACTTAACATACTTAACAATAAAACTGACTAAAATATACACTCCTCTTTTTGAGTTTAAAATTTTAATATAAATTTATTATGTCTTCTTTCAATAACAACCAAGTCAACAAGCTGTTCCCTGGACTTGACAAAATCATCCAGGGATACGCTGGGTCTCTTAACAGTGAAGCCTCTGTCTATGGCCACTCCCAATCTGCAGGCCCTTCTGCAAGCCCCACCCAGGAGTGTATTCTTTCTCCTGCAACTTCCAGCATGGCCCTGTTTGCCCACCATGCACATGCAGCTGCCAACCCAAATCATACAGCAACACTAGCATCTGGAATTGACCAAGAGAGCCATGGGGCCACCAATGGAAGCCAGAATCCAGAAAAAGCCAATCAGATGGCACTATCTGGTTCTAAAGGCAAACACACCCCGCCTTCAGCCAATCACCCTGCAAGATGCAGAAGAAAATTAATCACTCTGGAGATTGTTCTTAAAATGGTTGAAAAGCAAGGGATGCTTATGTCCCTTGGGGAAATTGCGGCCACAATGAGGTTTGCAAAGTCCACTGTGGCTGCAACCCTGCGAGCCCACGCCAACTGTGGCCCCCTACCAAGAAGACCCCAACTGGTGCCTGTTCTTCAACTGAAGGTGAAAAAGCCCACCCTCTCATGATGGCTATTATGGAGCTTGACCCGCAGATGCCCCTAGTTCAGGTGCGCCTCCAACTAAGACTCCACAGCATTTTCACCAACAAGAGAACAGTCAATTCATGGATGCATGGAGTTGTGGTTGCCGCAAGAATATTGACACTTCAAGCTCTCAATGGGCCTAGTTTGGTGGACACTGACCCATATGATTCTAGAATCATCAATTTTATTAAAGGAAGAGCAATGAGGGCCTATAATGACGTCATCTTCCTATCATACGCTAAGATTTCTGCAAGTATCCAAGACTATGGAGAAAAGTGTATCTAGTCTGACATATACAAGCGCAGGTCAATCCTGTATCAATTTGTTGGGGTTTTGTTTGCAGTTTCCCCAGTGAATGTCAACTATTACTCTGCTTCATTTAATATCACAGATTGATATGCCTACCAGAAGAAGCTCAAGGCCATGCTGATGGAGTGAGCTACACAACAAGCTTTGCACAAAATTGTACTAAGTGCTGAGATGAAGATGCCTGAATGGTCTTCTAAGGAAATTGTGACCACAGGGCATACCTGCTGGTCCTACCCCATCAACCACGCCAACATGCAGCTTGCAGATTTATGTCTCTACAATTTTGGTTCTGCCCTCAGGCGCTTAAAGCCTGCCACCTACAACAAACTATGTACCCAAATTGATAAGGGGTATGAGCTTTTCCCTTCTGCATCTGTCCAGGACTTATTTGATATCATCATCTTATATACAAGTGATAATGATAAGTCCAGAAAGGACCCTTGCCTCCCCCCATGCCAGTCCATCCATTTTGTCAAGCCAGTATATGTGACAGAAGAAGAATTTGAGCAATTGAAGCAATCAGCTCTTGCTGCCCCTTCCCAGTCAACAAACCCTGCCTCTCCAACCCCCCCTTGTCAAGCCACCTGCCTTACAAACCTGACTCCCAAGCCACCACTCATTCCCTCCCCACTATCTCTGATGCTGCCCCTTTCACAGGCGCAGATGAAGGCAATGTTCTTTCCACCCATTCCCTCCCCTAATTGTCCTTTGATGAGTAAAATAAAACTTTTCTTTGTGCCAACTTATTAAAATTGATTTTTTTCTTTCAGTTCATAATTAATAATATTTTTTACATTGTTAGCATTCCCCATATGTAAAGAATGTTGTACATTTGATGTGGTAACATATAATTATTTCCATGGATATTTTTCATCATCATTGATGAATTAAAGACCATAAATGTAAATATTGCATTAGAATATTGTAATTACACGTCAACTCTTGATATTTTTATATTATATGCATAATCAATTCATTTTTTTTAATAAAATTCATTGTAAACAAGACCTTTTTCATTGTAATTTATTGAAATGAACTGTGTTTATATTAGAGAGCCAGTAATGCTTAGTATAATATTGATACATTGTACATTTTCAGTCTGCATATTTACCTATTGGTAATAATTCTGTAAAATGCACCATGTATCAATATTTTTACTAAGCATTAATGGCTCTCTAATATAAACACAGTCTATTTCATTAAATTATAATGGAAAAGGCCAAGTTTACAATGGATTTTTTAAACAAAATGCATTGAGTTATGCACATAATATGAAAATATCAAGATTTGACGTCTAATTGCAATATTCTAATACAATATTTACAATTATGGTCTTTAATTTATTAATGATGATGAAAAATATTCACGTGCTGAAGGTAGTATTATAAAAACCAGTTTTTTGATATAATTCAAAAAAAATGTCAAATATCTATAACTTAATAAACAAATTAGAGTCAGCCCTCCAAAAGGTTGTTGATCTTGAATACAGCATAAGTGTGAGAGAGAGGGGCTAAACTAACTAAGTTTGGCTCCCATCCTGGAGGGAGGATCCACCAGGGTGTCAGGAAGCCAGTCGTAGGTAGAGGCCTTGGGTGGCTCAGGGTGAGGTACAGCCAAGCCGGCAGGTAGGGCCCACCATAGAATGGGTGCTAACTTGATAATATAAGATACAGATTGCCCAAGTAAGGACCAAGGTCTGGAGTTGGGGACCATGGAATCTATCAATCCTGTCAAAGTAATGTAGAACACTCCAAACAGTTGGGTAGAGGTGGTCTTGGAGGCAGTGGTGGGTTTCAACAGGCGGTCTGGTTGTGGTGTTAAAGGAGGAGTCATAGGAACAAAGTAGGCAAGCAGGTAATTGTACTTGTCTTTGAACAGTAAGGGCGGAATCTCAACCCTCTTTCCTTTGCATCCTATGTACTTGGTACTTCTAGTCCTTGCCAAAGGGTCAGCAATGAGGATGGTTTCCAAGTTGTACTCTGAATAGGCCGGGTTGGGGGTATTCAGTAAAATGCACAGGTCCAAAGGGGGCTCCCAGGGGACAGTATAATGCCTGGGGCAATTTGGCAGGTTGGTCATGGAGAAGGGCGGCGGCCTGGCAATCTACTTGACTGGAATTAAGATGGAAGATCACTAAGACTAGATAGGGTAAGATTTGTTTGAACCAAAGGTTCATAAAACTTTATTATCAAAAATGACAATGTGGTCTTCACCATACCGCCGGGGTTTTTATACCATGGGGTTTTGCCCTTCAATTTTTGCAGGATTCAGGTTCACAGACAAGGTGCTAGCGGGACATGGGTCTTGGCTTGGGGTCCCAAGGGCGGAAGATCCAGGTTGTGCCTGTTCTGGCAAATCAGAAAGGCGATGCTTTGTTTTGCCACCACTGTTCACTATGTCACCTGAGTAATCCAATTGTACTACCTCTTCTGGGCGGCATGCTGGCAGGTCATTGGCAGAGTTGAGAATAGGGGTTTTTTAACCTCCTTAAGGCAAGCTGTAACTGCTGCGTAGGTTTGGGTCTTTGGTGGCTCCAGGTTAGCATCAATCTGATGACCATTTGGGGAATTGTCCTTGGGAGATTGGCAGTTCTCAGAGTAACTTGTCAACTCAAGTACACAATTTAGCAAGTTGGTGGTCCCCTGTCCACTTTGTGTGACTTGAGTTGTCTTTGGAGGGTCCTTTGTAGTAGGCTGGCAGAACGCAGAGTAATTCACCAATTTGAGCCCATCTCTTAACGGATTGGCGGGTCCTGGACTGGTCTGGAGGGTTGGATCCGCCTTCTGGGAACCGGGGTTTAACTCTTGGGTTTTCAATACAAGTATTGAAATGTCATTCATGACACAGGGCGCCATCCAGTATAGAACTGGCATGGCCGCTCAAAGGGGTGTCCATAGGGAGGATGTGGCAGACACCCAGGGAAAGTCAGAATCCAAACACATTAAGATCATTCCAATAAGCAACCAGGATGCGCGCTTAGGAGTGAGCTCTGGGATGCCCAAGCCTTCCTCTGAAACCAGGACAGGCAGGTCCTCAGAGGGAAGGAGCATGGGATGGCCCAGACTGAGGGGTGTAGCAGAGACTGTTTTGGCGGTAGAGAGGTCAAGGTCATTGCAGGTCAGGCTCCTCACTACATTCTTACTAGTGGTGTATATACCCTGAGCATGTGCAGGGATGACTTTGAACATATTCAAGAGCTGATCAGGGTTTTTACCAACATGGAGGAAAGAATTGGCAATATGTCCCCAAAGATCTGAAGAGGTAGACCAAATCATCACCAGAGCTGGTACCAAGGTAAAAGCCACACACTTGACCAGAGGGACTAACATGTTTAGAATCTGGAAGAGAAGATGTGATGGATCCAGGCCTAACCAGTCCATCCTGCCATTATCCTGACCTTAACTCTTATTGCTGTTACCTTCCTGGGACAAAGCTTTGAGGAGCCTTGCCTCCAGGGAGGCAATTTTATTGGATAACACTTTATTGTCATCCTGCCAACAAGCCATGATTTCAACACTTTTTTCCTCTTGTGCTCTCAACGCCTCAATTTCATGATTCACCATCTCTTTTACTTGTTGCAAGATTTAATCCCATCCTACCAATAAGTTCCAAGCATCCCAAGCATAAATTTGGTTCCCTTGGGCGGGAGTCCCTTCCTTTGCAAAGTAATTAGAATACAGCTCTTCAAATGCAGCCTTTACTTCTACAAAAGATTTGGCAGGAACAGTCTTAGTGACCTCCAGGCTGGTCCAAGCTTCTTCCAATGTACTTGTAGGAATCTCCTTTCTTGCTGCAGCAGTTTCCACACAAAGGACCCCAAACTTGGCTCTCTCAAATTTTAAAAAAGAAGGCATGATAATTGAAAAATAGGTGAGGGGAAAGTGTCAAAACCAACAATGAATATATTTTATTAATGTTCAACTGTTTTTGCTTATATACCATTTGGGGCATACACAGCTGAAAACCCCTCTGGTTCCTGAATCAACCAATGATTTGCGTCACGTGGTCTATGACATTCAAGTCATCCAACATAGATCTTTACCTAAAAGATCACCAACAATTCTCAACCTATGAGAATTAACCTACAATGAGAAGGAGTCACCTGACACCCTTCATCTCAATGTACCAATTTGGCATGGAGCTTGGCCAGCTCTCAGCGCCAAAACCCTGTGGATTGCACATCCCAAACTCAGCTATCAGTGTTCCAACTGGGAACCAGCTGATCAAACCTGAATTCCTAGACATCCCTGCCTTTATTTGGTTATCTTCACATTTAATGGTTTTTTGCCTTAAAACCCATTAAAATGCTTCAAAACTCAAACCAGGCGCCACCACAGCGCCCAGCAATTTCCCCAGGTGGCGCCCCAGCGCCTGAGAAAATTTGATAACGGCGCCTTGGCGCTTCTCAAATCCATTAGGCAGCGCGGCGGCGCTTCTAACCCAATAAATTTGCCAACACAGCACTTTTAACCCTAATTCCGGGGGTTTTCCCATGGTTATTCTTAACCAAACTTCTTGATAAAGTCAAGGCCATTTTAATATAATTAAATCCTCATTAGTTATATCCTGTATTTATTAATTAATTTTCTCAATTAACTAACCCATTTTGAGACACCTAGTCTCCAAGATTGATTTGGCCAATCTTGCCTCAATTCTTTTAGTTAGCCTAACCTAACTAAATATCCATATTATGTTCTTTTATTAGACATAGATATCCAGTTTCTAGGAACCTTTCCCTCAAGAATTCCAAACAAACCTATCTATATGTAATAAACAGCAAAAACAGAGCATCTTCATATTTTAGAGCATTTATTTGGCTAAATACTCAGCAGTGACTGCAGTACGGTCACAAGGCCCCTTCCTTCCCTTTGAGGAAATTGGCCTCATCTTCTTGCATCTTTATAAGCTCCAATTCCCCATGGAATAGCTTAAGGAATTGAGGATGAACACGGGACCATTCTTCTCCCAAGGCAGCTCTAACTCCCTGAATTAGGTAGTTTGGCCCTGGACTAACCAAAATAATCTTCATATGCCCTATCCATTGCTGAAGACCTCTTCTCAGGTGCTTTTTTTGGCGCCTTTGATCAAACCACACCAGATCTCCCACCTGAAAGTGATCACAAGGAAGTACTCCAGGCTTTGAGTTCCACCTGACGGCACGCTTTTCTTGAACCTGCTCTCCTTTACTCCTTGCCTTGGCAAATAACTTCTGCATCTTGGCTGCATGTTCCTCTACGGCGGCTTCATAGGAATTCTTTTCCACGAACTCCCATTAGCCCACTTCAGTGCCATGTTGTAGTCTTCTGGCCATACAACATCTGAAATGGTGAAAACCTAGTAGAATCATGGGGCATTGTCTGGTATGCCATGACACTCATTGCTAGGTGATCCTTGCAACAGGTTGTAGCTCCATCAGCCAATTTTTCCATAATGCGCTTTAAGGTTCCAATGGTTCTTTTGGCTAACCCATTGGTCTCAGGATGGTAGGGGGCTGTGGTTAACTTAGAAATGCCCAATTTTAAGCATTTATTAATCAAGGCTGGCCCTACATAGGGTGGTCCATTGTTGGTGAGAACCTTCTTGGGACAACCATGTTGTGCTATGATTTCTTCTCAGAGAAACTTAACAAGTGCAACACTGGTTTCTTTAGCCATTGCTTGAACCTTTACCCATTTTGTGAAAGAATCAACGGCAACCACAAAGTATTCTTTCCGACCACTTGGTAATCTGATATTACCCATATCCATTGAGACCAACTCAAAAGAATAATGTGGCATCACTGACTTGAGCTGTACCTTAGATTTTGCCACTGAGAACTTAGAGCAAACTTCACATTCTTGTAAAATCTGGAGGACTGTAGCTCTCATCTCTGACCACCAGTACTGAGCTTTTACTGCTTGCCAGAGCTTTTAATATATGAGGTGACCTCCTCATTGAACATGAAGATCTCTCAACACTTGAAGACGTTTGGATTGCTCTATGTAAATCCTATTCCTCAATAAAGCTTCCTGGGCTTTCTGCGTCTCAACTTTACAGGCCTACAGCGCTCAGGATAATAAGTCAGGAATCTGATTTTCCAATCCAGGTTGGTAAATGATATCATAGTCATATCCAGAGAGTTTTTCAGCATAAAATTGCATACAGCCTTGTAAGTCTTCCTTAGTCCAAAGTGCTCTCAATGCTGCGTGATCAGTGACTATAATGAATGGCATTCCTAGGATATACATCCTAAAATGCTCCACCGCCCATACTATTGCCAATCCCTCACGTTCAGTAGCAGAGTATTTCCTTTGAGTGGTCCCCAATGTTTTGGAACCATACGCCACTGGATGTCAGGACAACTTTGACTCTCCTTCCTGAGTAAGAACGGCACCCAGACCAGTTGAACTTGCATATGTTTCAATGTAAAACAACTTCAACCAATCGGGGAATCTTAGGATGGGGGCCTCAGAAAGTCTTTTTTTCAGCTCTAAGAAACTGGACTCTTGTTCCTGTCCCCAAACAAATCTGGCATTCTTCCTTGTTAAAGCAAAGAACAGCTCTCTAAGTGCAGAACAATTAGGAATGAATCTCTGATAGAAATTCACCAATCTCATAAATCCCTGCACCTCTCAGACCAACTGTAGTGACCTCATGCTCAACAACGGAGTAACTCTCTCAGGACTTGGCTTAATCCCCTGAGAATTCATAATATGTCCTAAAACCTTGACCTCTTGACAGGCAAGCTTAGTCTTAGATACACTAATCTTTAACTTTGCTTTCTTAATTCAACAAAATACTTCATCAAGATCCTTCAGGTGTTGTTCCCAAGAAGGGCTATACACAGTAATGTCATCTATATTCACCAAGACACACCTAGGTTGCAGTCCTGCCATAATCTGGTCCATTACTTGCTGAAACACAGCACTGGCTGTCTTCATTCCTAATGGCAAGACTTTCCATTGATAAAGACCATCAGTTGTAGAGAATGCTGTAACCTCCTTAGACTTCTCATCAATCAACAGTTGGTGATATCCCTTAATCAGATACAAAGTGATGAACCAAGAAGATCCAGCCATTGCATCCAGCTGATCCTCAATTTGGTGCATTGGGTAGGCATCATTTACAATATCCTTGTTTATCATTTTAAAATCAATACAAACACAAATGTTCCAATCTGGCTTTGGAACACAAATCATTGAAGCAGAATAAAGACTGATGCTCTCCTCAATTAGGTTGGCTCTTTGCATCTTCTCCACCTCTTCTCTAATTGCAGCAACTACAGCAGGACTACAATGGGGTACATACCCTTTGTATGGCTTCCCAGTAAGTGTTTTTATGATATAAAGTGGACTGGTTCTTCCTAGATCATATTTGTTCAACAAGAAACAACTACTCCATTTCCGCACCAAAGTATACAATGGGGTACCTGGTGCTTCACTTGGACATAGTATACAGGTTAAATTGTTGAAGGGCACACAAACATAAGAGACAGTAGGTTTATTTGTTGTGACTTCTCCAACTACGGGCATCCAAACTCCAATACGCTGACCTTGCTGAATGTCTACAGGAACTGCGCAAGTGTTAAACAACTTCCAGGACTTGAGGGATTCACCATTTGAGCCATCCTCAAATATTGCCACATTTGAGGATATATGACGGGGAAATTCTGGGATAACCTGTCCTCCTTGCGTTCTACAATTGAAAGCTACTGGTTTTAACCAAGTGGTTCCCTTTGGTGGAATTGAGCAATATTCCTTGGTGTAGATGACTACTGATTGGACATCTTCTGGTGCTGGCAGAATTGTCAGTTGTTGATAAGCGTATTCAACTCCTTCATGAACCAAGACATTCCTGACGGCGTCCAGGCTCACCTTGGCCTCAACAATCCAAGTCATACCAAGCAGAACATCAAATCCTGCCCTGGGTAAAACTATGGCAGAAGTCTTGACCTTGGTATTTTTCCATTTTATTACCACCTCATCAAACACGTCTTGTTTGATAGTGGTAACCCCATCTGCAGAAGATAAGGTCAAAGTGATCAATCTTGATGGGTCCATGCCATTTCTACATACAAAGTTCTTTGATACCGCCACTCCAGCACACCCTGGATTGTAGACTGCCTTTGCAGAGATACCATCAAGCAAAATGTCCAAAAGGATAACCCCTTGTAAGGCCCACACAAAAGGTTTTGCAATCAAAAGTGCAGGCATACTCTGGGCCACCTTTTTACACCATTCAACTTCCTTGAGCCAATCCACGTTCAACTGAACTTGTACAGGCTGCCATGTAATCTCCCCGTCTTCCTTCATACCTAAGCGCACATCCAATATCCACTCATCTGGAGGGGCATCTGTACTTCCCTCAGGCAGAGTTGGTTGAGAGACATCAATTTCCTGTATGGGTGGTTCCACTGGTTGACTGGTGCTTTTCCTGTATTCTTTCAAAGCCTTCCCAGATTGAAGTCTCATTCTCCCATTATTCTCCAAATTACCAGACTCAGGTTGAGAGACACCTAAGCCCGCCTTTCTTTTCCCAAATCCTTAAACATAAGGTCGGGATGCTCCTTGTCAAATTCCGCACGGTTGGGACACTTTCCAGAAAAATGGCCATCTTTCCCACAGATCCAGCATCCCTTGGCCATGGGGAACTTACATTCCCACCTAAATCTAGACATGTGGTCCTTATCAGAGGGACTTCTTGGACGTCTGGTTCTCTTGGAAGATTCTTCCCCTGCTGCAACATGAGCTCCTGCTCTGGAACAAGGAGCACTGTGTGGAGGGCCTCCAAGATCCCACTCCATCTGGATAACCTTCTGAACAAGTTTTGACCATGACAACTTCTCATGGTGTAACATAAAGGCCTGAGTTTGCAACACGGGCCACATTCCAGTGAAGAAAGCATCTTCCACCAGATCCTGATTATGCTCCACATCAACAAAGGCTAAGAGCTCCTCCATTCTGGAAAGGTACATTGACACCGTCTCATGGCCAGCTTGAGTAACATCTCAAGCTTTTTGAAGAGCATCCTCAGGTCTAAGGGTTACAGTGTAACTGGCTCAAAATTCCTCTAACAATGTGGTCCAATTGTTGCCCTTACGTCTTTCAAACCACTTGAAACAGGCAGGTCCTGCAAGAACTTCCAAACAATGATGTTTATCATCATCTCCTAGATAAGAGGCTCATATAAGGAAACCCTCCAGGAAAGCGTTTCCTTCCTTGTGATTTCCAGAAAACGGTGACATCTTGGCAAGCATGGACTGGACTCCTTTCACCATGGGTTTTTTCTGCCCCCGTGTTGGGCTCTGTGACGGATCCAGGCCTAACCAGTCCATCCTGTCATTATCCTGACTTTGACTCTTATTGATTTTACCTTCCTGAGACAAAGCTTTGAGGAGCCTTGCCTCCAGGGAGGCAATTTTATTGGATAACACTTTATTATCATCCCGCCAACGAGCCATGATTTCAACACTTTTTTCCTCTTGTGCTCTCAACGCCTCAATTTCATGATTCACCATCTCTTTTACTTGTTGCAAGATTTAATCCCATCCTACCAATAAGTTCCAAGCATCCCAAGCATAAATTTGGTTCCCTTGGGCGGGAGTCCCTTCCTTTGCAAAGTAATTAGAATACAGCTCTTCAAATGCAGCCTTTACTTCTACAAAAGATTTGGCAGGAACAGTCTTAGTGACCTCCAGGCTGGTCCAAGCTTCTTCCAATGTACTTGTAGGAATCTCCTTTCTTGCTGCAGCAGTTTCCACACAAAGGACCCCAAACTTGGCTCTCTCAAATTTTAAAAAAGAAGGCATGATAATTGAAAAATAGGTGAGGGGAAAGTGTCAAAACCAACAATGAATATATTTTATTAATGTTCAACTGTTTTTGCTTATATACCATTTGGGGCATACACAGCTGAAAACCCCTCTGGTTCCTGAATCAACCAATGATTTGCGTCACGTGGTCTATGACATTCAAGTCATCCAACATAGATCTTTACCTAAAAGATCACCAACAATTCTCAACCTATGAGAATTAACCTACAATGAGAAGGAGTCACCTGACACCCTTCATCTCAATGTACCAATTTGGCATGGAGCTTGGCCAGCTCTCAGCGCCAAAACCCTGTGGATTGCACATCCCAAACTCAGCTATCAGTGTTCCAACTGGGAACCAGCTGATCAAACCTGAATTCCTAGACATCCCTGCCTTTATTTGGTTATCTTCACATTTAATGGTTTTTTGCCTTAAAACCCATTAAAATGCTTCAAAACTCAAACCAGGCGCCACCACAGCGCCCAGCAATTTCCCCAGGTGGCGCCCCAGCGCCTGAGAAAATTTGATAACGGCGCCTTGGCGCTTCTCAAATCCATTAGGCAGCGCGGCGGCGCTTCTAACCCAATAAATTTGCCAACACAGCACTTTTAACCCTAATTCCGGGGGTTTTCCCATGGTTATTCTTAACCAAACTTCTTGATAAAGTCAAGGCCATTTTAATATAATTAAATCCTCATTAGTTATATCCTGTATTTATTAATTAATTTTCTCAATTAACTAACCCATTTTGAGACACCTAGTCTCCAAGATTGATTTGGCCAATCTTGCCTCAATTCTTTTAGTTAGCCTAACCTAACTAAATATCCATATTATGTTCTTTTATTAGACATAGATATCCAGTTTCTAGGAACCTTTCCCTCAAGAATTCCAAACAAACCTATCTATATGTAATAAACAGCAAAAACAGAGCATCTTCATATTTTAGAGCATTTATTTGGCTAAATACTCAGCAGTGACTGCAGTACGGTCACAAGGCCCCTTCCTTCCCTTTGAGGAAATTGGCCTCATCTTCTTGCATCTTTATAAGCTCCAATTCCCCATGGAATAGCTTAAGGAATTGAGGATGAACACGGGACCATTCTTCTCCCAAGGCAGCTCTAACTCCCTGAATTAGGTAGTTTGGCCCTGGACTAACCAAAATAATCTTCATATGCCCTATCCATTGCTGAAGACCTCTTCTCAGGTGCTTTTTTTGGCGCCTTTGATCAAACCACACCAGATCTCCCACCTGAAAGTGATCACAAGGAAGTACTCCAGGCTTTGAGTTCCACCTGACGGCACGCTTTTCTTGAACCTGCTCTCCTTTACTCCTTGCCTTGGCAAATAACTTCTGCATCTTGGCTGCATGTTCCTCTACGGCGGCTTCATAGGAATTCTTTTCCACGAACTCCCATTAGCCCACTTCAGTGCCATGTTGTAGTCTTCTGGCCATACAACATCTGAAATGGTGAAAACCTAGTAGAATCATGGGGCATTGTCTGGTATGCCATGACACTCATTGCTAGGTGATCCTTGCAACAGGTTGTAGCTCCATCAGCCAATTTTTCCATAATGCGCTTTAAGGTTCCAATGGTTCTTTTGGCTAACCCATTGGTCTCAGGATGGTAGGGGGCTGTGGTTAACTTAGAAATGCCCAATTTTAAGCATTTATTAATCAAGGCTGGCCCTACATAGGGTGGTCCATTGTTGGTGAGAACCTTCTTGGGACAACCATGTTGTGCTATGATTTCTTCTCAGAGAAACTTAACAAGTGCAACACTGGTTTCTTTAGCCATTGCTTGAACCTTTACCCATTTTGTGAAAGAATCAACGGCAACCACAAAGTATTCTTTCCGACCACTTGGTAATCTGATATTACCCATATCCATTGAGACCAACTCAAAAGAATAATGTGGCATCACTGACTTGAGCTGTACCTTAGATTTTGCCACTGAGAACTTAGAGCAAACTTCACATTCTTGTAAAATCTGGAGGACTGTAGCTCTCATCTCTGACCACCAGTACTGAGCTTTTACTGCTTGCCAGAGCTTTTAATATATGAGGTGACCTCCTCATTGAACATGAAGATCTCTCAACACTTGAAGACGTTTGGATTGCTCTATGTAAATCCTATTCCTCAATAAAGCTTCCTGGGCTTTCTGCGTCTCAACTTTACAGGCCTACAGCGCTCAGGATAATAAGTCAGGAATCTGATTTTCCAATCCAGGTTGGTAAATGATATCATAGTCATATCCAGAGAGTTTTTCAGCATAAAATTGCATACAGCCTTGTAAGTCTTCCTTAGTCCAAAGTGCTCTCAATGCTGCGTGATCAGTGACTATAATGAATGGCATTCCTAGGATATACATCCTAAAATGCTCCACCGCCCATACTATTGCCAATCCCTCACGTTCAGTAGCAGAGTATTTCCTTTGAGTGGTCCCCAATGTTTTGGAACCATACGCCACTGGATGTCAGGACAACTTTGACTCTCCTTCCTGAGTAAGAACGGCACCCAGACCAGTTGAACTTGCATATGTTTCAATGTAAAACAACTTCAACCAATCGGGGAATCTTAGGATGGGGGCCTCAGAAAGTCTTTTTTTTCAGCTCTAAGAAACTGGACTCTTGTTCCTGTCCCCAAACAAATCTGGCATTCTTCCTTGTTAAAGCAAAGAACAGCTCTCTAAGTGCAGAACAATTAGGAATGAATCTCTGATAGAAATTCACCAATCTCATAAATCCCTGCACCTCTCAGACCAACTGTAGTGACCTCATGCTCAACAACGGAGTAACTCTCTCAGGACTTGGCTTAATCCCCTGAGAATTCATAATATGTCCTAAAACCTTGACCTCTTGACAGGCAAGCTTAGTCTTAGATACACTAATCTTTAACTTTGCTTTCTTAATTCAACAAAATACTTCATCAAGATCCTTCAGGTGTTGTTCCCAAGAAGGGCTATACACAGTAATGTCATCTATATTCACCAAGACACACCTAGGTTGCAGTCCTGCCATAATCTGGTCCATTACTTGCTGAAACACAGCACTGGCTGTCTTCATTCCTAATGGCAAGACTTTCCATTGATAAAGACCATCAGTTGTAGAGAATGCTGTAACCTCCTTAGACTTCTCATCAATCAACAGTTGGTGATATCCCTTAATCAGATACAAAGTGATGAACCAAGAAGATCCAGCCATTGCATCCAGCTGATCCTCAATTTGGTGCATTGGGTAGGCATCATTTACAATATCCTTGTTTATCATTTTAAAATCAATACAAACACAAATGTTCCAATCTGGCTTTGGAACACAAATCATTGAAGCAGAATAAAGACTGATGCTCTCCTCAATTAGGTTGGCTCTTTGCATCTTCTCCACCTCTTCTCTAATTGCAGCAACTACAGCAGGACTACAATGGGGTACATACCCTTTGTATGGCTTCCCAGTAAGTGTTTTTATGATATAAAGTGGACTGGTTCTTCCTAGATCATATTTGTTCAACAAGAAACAACTACTCCATTTCCGCACCAAAGTATACAATGGGGTACCTGGTGCTTCACTTGGACATAGTATACAGGTTAAATTGTTGAAGGGCACACAAACATAAGAGACAGTAGGTTTATTTGTTGTGACTTCTCCAACTACGGGCATCCAAACTCCAATACGCTGACCTTGCTGAATGTCTACAGGAACTGCGCAAGTGTTAAACAACTTCCAGGACTTGAGGGATTCACCATTTGAGCCATCCTCAAATATTGCCACATTTGAGGATATATGACGGGGAAATTCTGGGATAACCTGTCCTCCTTGCGTTCTACAATTGAAAGCTACTGGTTTTAACCAAGTGGTTCCCTTTGGTGGAATTGAGCAATATTCCTTGGTGTAGATGACTACTGATTGGACATCTTCTGGTGCTGGCAGAATTGTCAGTTGTTGATAAGCGTATTCAACTCCTTCATGAACCAAGACATTCCTGACGGCGTCCAGGCTCACCTTGGCCTCAACAATCCAAGTCATACCAAGCAGAACATCAAATCCTGCCCTGGGTAAAACTATGGCAGAAGTCTTGACCTTGGTATTTTTCCATTTTATTACCACCTCATCAAACACGTCTTGTTTGATAGTGGTAACCCCATCTGCAGAAGATAAGGTCAAAGTGATCAATCTTGATGGGTCCATGCCATTTCTACATACAAAGTTCTTTGATACCGCCACTCCAGCACACCCTGGATTGTAGACTGCCTTTGCAGAGATACCATCAAGCAAAATGTCCAAAAGGATAACCCCTTGTAAGGCCCACACAAAAGGTTTTGCAATCAAAAGTGCAGGCATACTCTGGGCCACCTTTTTACACCATTCAACTTCCTTGAGCCAATCCACGTTCAACTGAACTTGTACAGGCTGCCATGTAATCTCCCCGTCTTCCTTCATACCTAAGCGCACATCCAATATCCACTCATCTGGAGGGGCATCTGTACTTCCCTCAGGCAGAGTTGGTTGAGAGACATCAATTTCCTGTATGGGTGGTTCCACTGGTTGACTGGTGCTTTTCCTGTATTCTTTCAAAGCCTTCCCAGATTGAAGTCTCATTCTCCCATTATTCTCCAAATTACCAGACTCAGGTTGAGAGACACCTAAGCCCGCCTTTCTTTTCCCAAATCCTTAAACATAAGGTCGGGATGCTCCTTGTCAAATTCCGCACGGTTGGGACACTTTCCAGAAAAATGGCTATCTTTCCCACAGATCCAGCATCCCTTGGCCATGGGGAACTTACATTCCCACCTAAATCTAGACATGTGGTCCTTATCAGAGGGACTTCTTGGACGTCTGGTTCTCTTGGAAGATTCTTCCCCTGCTGCAACATGAGCTCCTGCTCTGGAACAAGGAGCACTGTGTGGAGGGCCTCCAAGATCCCACTCCATCTGGATAACCTTCTGAACAAGTTTTGACCATGACAACTTCTCATGGTGTAACATAAAGGCCTGAGTTTGCAACACGGGCCACATTCCAGTGAAGAAAGCATCTTCCACCAGATCCTGATTATGCTCCACATCAACAAAGGCTAAGAGCTCCTCCATTCTGGAAAGGTACATTGACACCGTCTCATGGCCAGCTTGAGTAACATCTCAAGCTTTTTGAAGAGCATCCTCAGGTCTAAGGGTTACAGTGTAACTGGCTCAAAATTCCTCTAACAATGTGGTCCAATTGTTGCCCTTACGTCTTTCAAACCACTTGAAACAGGCAGGTCCTGCAAGAACTTCCAAACAATGATGTTTATCATCATCTCCTAGATAAGAGGCTCATATAAGGAAACCCTCCAGGAAAGCGTTTCCTTCCTTGTGATTTCCAGAAAACGGTGACATCTTGGCAAGCATGGACTGGACTCCTTTCACCATGGGTTTTTTCTGCCCCCCGTGTTGGGCTCTGTGACGGATCCAGGCCTAACCAGTCCATCCTGTCATTATCCTGACTTTGACTCTTATTGATTTTACCTTCCTGAGACAAAGCTTTGAGGAGCCTTGCCTCCAGGGAGGCAATTTTATTGGATAACACTTTATTATCATCCCGCCAACGAGCCATGATTTCAACACTTTTTTCCTCTTGTGCTCTCAACGCCTCAATTTCATGATTCACCATCTCTTTTACTTGTTGCAAGATTTAATCCCATCCTACCAATAAGTTCCAAGCATCCCAAGCATAAATTTGGTTCCCTTGGGCGGGAGTCCCTTCCTTTGCAAAGTAATTAGAATACAGCTCTTCAAATGCAGCCTTTACTTCTACAAAAGATTTGGCAGGAACAGTCTTAGTGACCTCCAGGCTGGTCCAAGCTTCTTCCAATGTACTTGTAGGAATCTCCTTTCTTGCTGCAGCAGTTTCCACACAAAGGACCCCAAACTTGGCTCTCTCAAATTTTAAAAAAGAAGGCATGATAATTGAAAAATAGGTGAGGGGAAAGTGTCAAAACCAACAATGAATATATTTTATTAATGTTCAACTGTTTTTGCTTATATACCATTTGGGGCATACACAGCTGAAAACCCCTCTGGTTCCTGAATCAACCAATGATTTGCGTCACGTGGTCTATGACATTCAAGTCATCCAACATAGATCTTTACCTAAAAGATCACCAACAATTCTCAACCTATGAGAATTAACCTACAATGAGAAGGAGTCACCTGACACCCTTCATCTCAATGTACCAATTTGGCATGGAGCTTGGCCAGCTCTCAGCGCCAAAACCCTGTGGATTGCACATCCCAAACTCAGCTATCAGTGTTCCAACTGGGAACCAGCTGATCAAACCTGAATTCCTAGACATCCCTGCCTTTATTTGGTTATCTTCACATTTAATGGTTTTTTGCCTTAAAACCCATTAAAATGCTTCAAAACTCAAACCAGGCGCCACCACAGCGCCCAGCAATTTCCCCAGGTGGCGCCCCAGCGCCTGAGAAAATTTGATAACGGCGCCTTGGCGCTTCTCAAATCCATTAGGCAGCGCGGCGGCGCTTCTAACCCAATAAATTTGCCAACACAGCACTTTTAACCCTAATTCCGGGGGTTTTCCCATGGTTATTCTTAACCAAACTTCTTGATAAAGTCAAGGCCATTTTAATATAATTAAATCCTCATTAGTTATATCCTGTATTTATTAATTAATTTTCTCAATTAACTAACCCATTTTGAGACACCTAGTCTCCAAGATTGATTTGGCCAATCTTGCCTCAATTCTTTTAGTTAGCCTAACCTAACTAAATATCCATATTATGTTCTTTTATTAGACATAGATATCCAGTTTCTAGGAACCTTTCCCTCAAGAATTCCAAACAAACCTATCTATATGTAATAAACAGCAAAAACAGAGCATCTTCATATTTTAGAGCATTTATTTGGCTAAATACTCAGCAGTGACTGCAGTACGGTCACAAGGCCCCTTCCTTCCCTTTGAGGAAATTGGCCTCATCTTCTTGCATCTTTATAAGCTCCAATTCCCCATGGAATAGCTTAAGGAATTGAGGATGAACACGGGACCATTCTTCTCCCAAGGCAGCTCTAACTCCCTGAATTAGGTAGTTTGGCCCTGGACTAACCAAAATAATCTTCATATGCCCTATCCATTGCTGAAGACCTCTTCTCAGGTGCTTTTTTTGGCGCCTTTGATCAAACCACACCAGATCTCCCACCTGAAAGTGATCACAAGGAAGTACTCCAGGCTTTGAGTTCCACCTGACGGCACGCTTTTCTTGAACCTGCTCTCCTTTACTCCTTGCCTTGGCAAATAACTTCTGCATCTTGGCTGCATGTTCCTCTACGGCGGCTTCATAGGAATTCTTTTCCACGAACTCCCATTAGCCCACTTCAGTGCCATGTTGTAGTCTTCTGGCCATACAACATCTGAAATGGTGAAAACCTAGTAGAATCATGGGGCATTGTCTGGTATGCCATGACACTCATTGCTAGGTGATCCTTGCAACAGGTTGTAGCTCCATCAGCCAATTTTTCCATAATGCGCTTTAAGGTTCCAATGGTTCTTTTGGCTAACCCATTGGTCTCAGGATGGTAGGGGGCTGTGGTTAACTTAGAAATGCCCAATTTTAAGCATTTATTAATCAAGGCTGGCCCTACATAGGGTGGTCCATTGTTGGTGAGAACCTTCTTGGGACAACCATGTTGTGCTATGATTTCTTCTCAGAGAAACTTAACAAGTGCAACACTGGTTTCTTTAGCCATTGCTTGAACCTTTACCCATTTTGTGAAAGAATCAACGGCAACCACAAAGTATTCTTTCCGACCACTTGGTAATCTGATATTACCCATATCCATTGAGACCAACTCAAAAGAATAATGTGGCATCACTGACTTGAGCTGTACCTTAGATTTTGCCACTGAGAACTTAGAGCAAACTTCACATTCTTGTAAAATCTGGAGGACTGTAGCTCTCATCTCTGACCACCAGTACTGAGCTTTTACTGCTTGCCAGAGCTTTTAATATATGAGGTGACCTCCTCATTGAACATGAAGATCTCTCAACACTTGAAGACGTTTGGATTGCTCTATGTAAATCCTATTCCTCAATAAAGCTTCCTGGGCTTTCTGCGTCTCAACTTTACAGGCCTACAGCGCTCAGGATAATAAGTCAGGAATCTGATTTTCCAATCCAGGTTGGTAAATGATATCATAGTCATATCCAGAGAGTTTTTCAGCATAAAATTGCATACAGCCTTGTAAGTCTTCCTTAGTCCAAAGTGCTCTCAATGCTGCGTGATCAGTGACTATAATGAATGGCATTCCTAGGATATACATCCTAAAATGCTCCACCGCCCATACTATTGCCAATCCCTCACGTTCAGTAGCAGAGTATTTCCTTTGAGTGGTCCCCAATGTTTTGGAACCATACGCCACTGGATGTCAGGACAACTTTGACTCTCCTTCCTGAGTAAGAACGGCACCCAGACCAGTTGAACTTGCATATGTTTCAATGTAAAACAACTTCAACCAATCGGGGAATCTTAGGATGGGGGCCTCAGAAAGTCTTTTTTTCAGCTCTAAGAAACTGGACTCTTGTTCCTGTCCCCAAACAAATCTGGCATTCTTCCTTGTTAAAGCAAAGAACAGCTCTCTAAGTGCAGAACAATTAGGAATGAATCTCTGATAGAAATTCACCAATCTCATAAATCCCTGCACCTCTCAGACCAACTGTAGTGACCTCATGCTCAACAACGGAGTAACTCTCTCAGGACTTGGCTTAATCCCCTGAGAATTCATAATATGTCCTAAAACCTTGACCTCTTGACAGGCAAGCTTAGTCTTAGATACACTAATCTTTAACTTTGCTTTCTTAATTCAACAAAATACTTCATCAAGATCCTTCAGGTGTTGTTCCCAAGAAGGGCTATACACAGTAATGTCATCTATATTCACCAAGACACACCTAGGTTGCAGTCCTGCCATAATCTGGTCCATTACTTGCTGAAACACAGCACTGGCTGTCTTCATTCCTAATGGCAAGACTTTCCATTGATAAAGACCATCAGTTGTAGAGAATGCTGTAACCTCCTTAGACTTCTCATCAATCAACAGTTGGTGATATCCCTTAATCAGATACAAAGTGATGAACCAAGAAGATCCAGCCATTGCATCCAGCTGATCCTCAATTTGGTGCATTGGGTAGGCATCATTTACAATATCCTTGTTTATCATTTTAAAATCAATACAAACACAAATGTTCCAATCTGGCTTTGGAACACAAATCATTGAAGCAGAATAAAGACTGATGCTCTCCTCAATTAGGTTGGCTCTTTGCATCTTCTCCACCTCTTCTCTAATTGCAGCAACTACAGCAGGACTACAATGGGGTACATACCCTTTGTATGGCTTCCCAGTAAGTGTTTTTATGATATAAAGTGGACTGGTTCTTCCTAGATCATATTTGTTCAACAAGAAACAACTACTCCATTTCCGCACCAAAGTATACAATGGGGTACCTGGTGCTTCACTTGGACATAGTATACAGGTTAAATTGTTGAAGGGCACACAAACATAAGAGACAGTAGGTTTATTTGTTGTGACTTCTCCAACTACGGGCATCCAAACTCCAATACGCTGACCTTGCTGAATGTCTACAGGAACTGCGCAAGTGTTAAACAACTTCCAGGACTTGAGGGATTCACCATTTGAGCCATCCTCAAATATTGCCACATTTGAGGATATATGACGGGGAAATTCTGGGATAACCTGTCCTCCTTGCGTTCTACAATTGAAAGCTACTGGTTTTAACCAAGTGGTTCCCTTTGGTGGAATTGAGCAATATTCCTTGGTGTAGATGACTACTGATTGGACATCTTCTGGTGCTGGCAGAATTGTCAGTTGTTGATAAGCGTATTCAACTCCTTCATGAACCAAGACATTCCTGACGGCGTCCAGGCTCACCTTGGCCTCAACAATCCAAGTCATACCAAGCAGAACATCAAATCCTGCCCTGGGTAAAACTATGGCAGAAGTCTTGACCTTGGTATTTTTCCATTTTATTACCACCTCATCAAACACGTCTTGTTTGATAGTGGTAACCCCATCTGCAGAAGATAAGGTCAAAGTGATCAATCTTGATGGGTCCATGCCATTTCTACATACAAAGTTCTTTGATACCGCCACTCCAGCACACCCTGGATTGTAGACTGCCTTTGCAGAGATACCATCAAGCAAAATGTCCAAAAGGATAACCCCTTGTAAGGCCCACACAAAAGGTTTTGCAATCAAAAGTGCAGGCATACTCTGGGCCACCTTTTTACACCATTCAACTTCCTTGAGCCAATCCACGTTCAACTGAACTTGTACAGGCTGCCATGTAATCTCCCCGTCTTCCTTCATACCTAAGCGCACATCCAATATCCACTCATCTGGAGGGGCATCTGTACTTCCCTCAGGCAGAGTTGGTTGAGAGACATCAATTTCCTGTATGGGTGGTTCCACTGGTTGACTGGTGCTTTTCCTGTATTCTTTCAAAGCCTTCCCAGATTGAAGTCTCATTCTCCCATTATTCTCCAAATTACCAGACTCAGGTTGAGAGACACCTAAGCCCGCCTTTCTTTTCCCAAATCCTTAAACATAAGGTCGGGATGCTCCTTGTCAAATTCCGCACGGTTGGGACACTTTCCAGAAAAATGGCTATCTTTCCCACAGATCCAGCATCCCTTGGCCATGGGGAACTTACATTCCCACCTAAATCTAGACATGTGGTCCTTATCAGAGGGACTTCTTGGACGTCTGGTTCTCTTGGAAGATTCTTCCCCTGCTGCAACATGAGCTCCTGCTCTGGAACAAGGAGCACTGTGTGGAGGGCCTCCAAGATCCCACTCCATCTGGATAACCTTCTGAACAAGTTTTGACCATGACAACTTCTCATGGTGTAACATAAAGGCCTGAGTTTGCAACACGGGCCACATTCCAGTGAAGAAAGCATCTTCCACCAGATCCTGATTATGCTCCACATCAACAAAGGCTAAGAGCTCCTCCATTCTGGAAAGGTACATTGACACCGTCTCATGGCCAGCTTGAGTAACATCTCAAGCTTTTTGAAGAGCATCCTCAGGTCTAAGGGTTACAGTGTAACTGGCTCAAAATTCCTCTAACAATGTGGTCCAATTGTTGCCCTTACGTCTTTCAAACCACTTGAAACAGGCAGGTCCTGCAAGAACTTCCAAACAATGATGTTTATCATCATCTCCTAGATAAGAGGCTCATATAAGGAAACCCTCCAGGAAAGCGTTTCCTTCCTTGTGATTTCCAGAAAACGGTGACATCTTGGCAAGCATGGACTGGACTCCTTTCACCATGGGTTTTTTCTGCCCCCGTGTTGGGCTCTGTGACGGATCCAGGCCTAACCAGTCCATCCTGTCATTATCCTGACTTTGACTCTTATTGATTTTACCTTCCTGAGACAAAGCTTTGAGGAGCCTTGCCTCCAGGGAGGCAATTTTATTGGATAACACTTTATTATCATCCCGCCAACGAGCCATGATTTCAACACTTTTTTCCTCTTGTGCTCTCAACGCCTCAATTTCATGATTCACCATCTCTTTTACTTGTTGCAAGATTTAATCCCATCCTACCAATAAGTTCCAAGCATCCCAAGCATAAATTTGGTTCCCTTGGGCGGGAGTCCCTTCCTTTGCAAAGTAATTAGAATACAGCTCTTCAAATGCAGCCTTTACTTCTACAAAAGATTTGGCAGGAACAGTCTTAGTGACCTCCAGGCTGGTCCAAGCTTCTTCCAATGTACTTGTAGGAATCTCCTTTCTTGCTGCAGCAGTTTCCACACAAAGGACCCCAAACTTGGCTCTCTCAAATTTTAAAAAAAGAAGGCATGATAATTGAAAAATAGGTGAGGGGAAAGTGTCAAAACCAACAATGAATATATTTTATTAATGTTCAACTGTTTTTGCTTATATACCATTTGGGGCATACACAGCTGAAAACCCCTCTGGTTCCTGAATCAACCAATGATTTGCGTCACGTGGTCTATGACATTCAAGTCATCCAACATAGATCTTTACCTAAAAGATCACCAACAATTCTCAACCTATGAGAATTAACCTACAATGAGAAGGAGTCACCTGACACCCTTCATCTCAATGTACCAATTTGGCATGGAGCTTGGCCAGCTCTCAGCGCCAAAACCCTGTGGATTGCACATCCCAAACTCAGCTATCAGTGTTCCAACTGGGAACCAGCTGATCAAACCTGAATTCCTAGACATCCCTGCCTTTATTTGGTTATCTTCACATTTAATGGTTTTTTGCCTTAAAACCCATTAAAATGCTTCAAAACTCAAACCAGGCGCCACCACAGCGCCCAGCAATTTCCCCAGGTGGCGCCCCAGCGCCTGAGAAAATTTGATAACGGCGCCTTGGCGCTTCTCAAATCCATTAGGCAGCGCGGCGGCGCTTCTAACCCAATAAATTTGCCAACACAGCACTTTTAACCCTAATTCCGGGGGTTTTCCCATGGTTATTCTTAACCAAACTTCTTGATAAAGTCAAGGCCATTTTAATATAATTAAATCCTCATTAGTTATATCCTGTATTTATTAATTAATTTTCTCAATTAACTAACCCATTTTGAGACACCTAGTCTCCAAGATTGATTTGGCCAATCTTGCCTCAATTCTTTTAGTTAGCCTAACCTAACTAAATATCCATATTATGTTCTTTTATTAGACATAGATATCCAGTTTCTAGGAACCTTTCCCTCAAGAATTCCAAACAAACCTATCTATATGTAATAAACAGCAAAAACAGAGCATCTTCATATTTTAGAGCATTTATTTGGCTAAATACTCAGCAGTGACTGCAGTACGGTCACAAGGCCCCTTCCTTCCCTTTGAGGAAATTGGCCTCATCTTCTTGCATCTTTATAAGCTCCAATTCCCCATGGAATAGCTTAAGGAATTGAGGATGAACACGGGACCATTCTTCTCCCAAGGCAGCTCTAACTCCCTGAATTAGGTAGTTTGGCCCTGGACTAACCAAAATAATCTTCATATGCCCTATCCATTGCTGAAGACCTCTTCTCAGGTGCTTTTTTTGGCGCCTTTGATCAAACCACACCAGATCTCCCACCTGAAAGTGATCACAAGGAAGTACTCCAGGCTTTGAGTTCCACCTGACGGCACGCTTTTCTTGAACCTGCTCTCCTTTACTCCTTGCCTTGGCAAATAACTTCTGCATCTTGGCTGCATGTTCCTCTACGGCGGCTTCATAGGAATTCTTTTCCACGAACTCCCATTAGCCCACTTCAGTGCCATGTTGTAGTCTTCTGGCCATACAACATCTGAAATGGTGAAAACCTAGTAGAATCATGGGGCATTGTCTGGTATGCCATGACACTCATTGCTAGGTGATCCTTGCAACAGGTTGTAGCTCCATCAGCCAATTTTTCCATAATGCGCTTTAAGGTTCCAATGGTTCTTTTGGCTAACCCATTGGTCTCAGGATGGTAGGGGGCTGTGGTTAACTTAGAAATGCCCAATTTTAAGCATTTATTAATCAAGGCTGGCCCTACATAGGGTGGTCCATTGTTGGTGAGAACCTTCTTGGGACAACCATGTTGTGCTATGATTTCTTCTCAGAGAAACTTAACAAGTGCAACACTGGTTTCTTTAGCCATTGCTTGAACCTTTACCCATTTTGTGAAAGAATCAACGGCAACCACAAAGTATTCTTTCCGACCACTTGGTAATCTGATATTACCCATATCCATTGAGACCAACTCAAAAGAATAATGTGGCATCACTGACTTGAGCTGTACCTTAGATTTTGCCACTGAGAACTTAGAGCAAACTTCACATTCTTGTAAAATCTGGAGGACTGTAGCTCTCATCTCTGACCACCAGTACTGAGCTTTTACTGCTTGCCAGAGCTTTTAATATATGAGGTGACCTCCTCATTGAACATGAAGATCTCTCAACACTTGAAGACGTTTGGATTGCTCTATGTAAATCCTATTCCTCAATAAAGCTTCCTGGGCTTTCTGCGTCTCAACTTTACAGGCCTACAGCGCTCAGGATAATAAGTCAGGAATCTGATTTTCCAATCCAGGTTGGTAAATGATATCATAGTCATATCCAGAGAGTTTTTCAGCATAAAATTGCATACAGCCTTGTAAGTCTTCCTTAGTCCAAAGTGCTCTCAATGCTGCGTGATCAGTGACTATAATGAATGGCATTCCTAGGATATACATCCTAAAATGCTCCACCGCCCATACTATTGCCAATCCCTCACGTTCAGTAGCAGAGTATTTCCTTTGAGTGGTCCCCAATGTTTTGGAACCATACGCCACTGGATGTCAGGACAACTTTGACTCTCCTTCCTGAGTAAGAACGGCACCCAGACCAGTTGAACTTGCATATGTTTCAATGTAAAACAACTTCAACCAATCGGGGAATCTTAGGATGGGGGCCTCAGAAAGTCTTTTTTTCAGCTCTAAGAAACTGGACTCTTGTTCCTGTCCCCAAACAAATCTGGCATTCTTCCTTGTTAAAGCAAAGAACAGCTCTCTAAGTGCAGAACAATTAGGAATGAATCTCTGATAGAAATTCACCAATCTCATAAATCCCTGCACCTCTCAGACCAACTGTAGTGACCTCATGCTCAACAACGGAGTAACTCTCTCAGGACTTGGCTTAATCCCCTGAGAATTCATAATATGTCCTAAAACCTTGACCTCTTGACAGGCAAGCTTAGTCTTAGATACACTAATCTTTAACTTTGCTTTCTTAATTCAACAAAATACTTCATCAAGATCCTTCAGGTGTTGTTCCCAAGAAGGGCTATACACAGTAATGTCATCTATATTCACCAAGACACACCTAGGTTGCAGTCCTGCCATAATCTGGTCCATTACTTGCTGAAACACAGCACTGGCTGTCTTCATTCCTAATGGCAAGACTTTCCATTGATAAAGACCATCAGTTGTAGAGAATGCTGTAACCTCCTTAGACTTCTCATCAATCAACAGTTGGTGATATCCCTTAATCAGATACAAAGTGATGAACCAAGAAGATCCAGCCATTGCATCCAGCTGATCCTCAATTTGGTGCATTGGGTAGGCATCATTTACAATATCCTTGTTTATCATTTTAAAATCAATACAAACACAAATGTTCCAATCTGGCTTTGGAACACAAATCATTGAAGCAGAATAAAGACTGATGCTCTCCTCAATTAGGTTGGCTCTTTGCATCTTCTCCACCTCTTCTCTAATTGCAGCAACTACAGCAGGACTACAATGGGGTACATACCCTTTGTATGGCTTCCCAGTAAGTGTTTTTATGATATAAAGTGGACTGGTTCTTCCTAGATCATATTTGTTCAACAAGAAACAACTACTCCATTTCCGCACCAAAGTATACAATGGGGTACCTGGTGCTTCACTTGGACATAGTATACAGGTTAAATTGTTGAAGGGCACACAAACATAAGAGACAGTAGGTTTATTTGTTGTGACTTCTCCAACTACGGGCATCCAAACTCCAATACGCTGACCTTGCTGAATGTCTACAGGAACTGCGCAAGTGTTAAACAACTTCCAGGACTTGAGGGATTCACCATTTGAGCCATCCTCAAATATTGCCACATTTGAGGATATATGACGGGGAAATTCTGGGATAACCTGTCCTCCTTGCGTTCTACAATTGAAAGCTACTGGTTTTAACCAAGTGGTTCCCTTTGGTGGAATTGAGCAATATTCCTTGGTGTAGATGACTACTGATTGGACATCTTCTGGTGCTGGCAGAATTGTCAGTTGTTGATAAGCGTATTCAACTCCTTCATGAACCAAGACATTCCTGACGGCGTCCAGGCTCACCTTGGCCTCAACAATCCAAGTCATACCAAGCAGAACATCAAATCCTGCCCTGGGTAAAACTATGGCAGAAGTCTTGACCTTGGTATTTTTCCATTTTATTACCACCTCATCAAACACGTCTTGTTTGATAGTGGTAACCCCATCTGCAGAAGATAAGGTCAAAGTGATCAATCTTGATGGGTCCATGCCATTTCTACATACAAAGTTCTTTGATACCGCCACTCCAGCACACCCTGGATTGTAGACTGCCTTTGCAGAGATACCATCAAGCAAAATGTCCAAAAGGATAACCCCTTGTAAGGCCCACACAAAAGGTTTTGCAATCAAAAGTGCAGGCATACTCTGGGCCACCTTTTTACACCATTCAACTTCCTTGAGCCAATCCACGTTCAACTGAACTTGTACAGGCTGCCATGTAATCTCCCCGTCTTCCTTCATACCTAAGCGCACATCCAATATCCACTCATCTGGAGGGGCATCTGTACTTCCCTCAGGCAGAGTTGGTTGAGAGACATCAATTTCCTGTATGGGTGGTTCCACTGGTTGACTGGTGCTTTTCCTGTATTCTTTCAAAGCCTTCCCAGATTGAAGTCTCATTCTCCCATTATTCTCCAAATTACCAGACTCAGGTTGAGAGACACCTAAGCCCGCCTTTCTTTTCCCAAATCCTTAAACATAAGGTCGGGATGCTCCTTGTCAAATTCCGCACGGTTGGGACACTTTCCAGAAAAATGGCTATCTTTCCCACAGATCCAGCATCCCTTGGCCATGGGGAACTTACATTCCCACCTAAATCTAGACATGTGGTCCTTATCAGAGGGACTTCTTGGACGTCTGGTTCTCTTGGAAGATTCTTCCCCTGCTGCAACATGAGCTCCTGCTCTGGAACAAGGAGCACTGTGTGGAGGGCCTCCAAGATCCCACTCCATCTGGATAACCTTCTGAACAAGTTTTGACCATGACAACTTCTCATGGTGTAACATAAAGGCCTGAGTTTGCAACACGGGCCACATTCCAGTGAAGAAAGCATCTTCCACCAGATCCTGATTATGCTCCACATCAACAAAGGCTAAGAGCTCCTCCATTCTGGAAAGGTACATTGACACCGTCTCATGGCCAGCTTGAGTAACATCTCAAGCTTTTTGAAGAGCATCCTCAGGTCTAAGGGTTACAGTGTAACTGGCTCAAAATTCCTCTAACAATGTGGTCCAATTGTTGCCCTTACGTCTTTCAAACCACTTGAAACAGGCAGGTCCTGCAAGAACTTCCAAACAATGATGTTTATCATCATCTCCTAGATAAGAGGCTCATATAAGGAAACCCTCCAGGAAAGCGTTTCCTTCCTTGTGATTTCCAGAAAACGGTGACATCTTGGCAAGCATGGACTGGACTCCTTTCACCATGGGTTTTTTCTGCCCCCGTGTTGGGCTCTGTGACGGATCCAGGCCTAACCAGTCCATCCTGTCATTATCCTGACTTTGACTCTTATTGATTTTACCTTCCTGAGACAAAGCTTTGAGGAGCCTTGCCTCCAGGGAGGCAATTTTATTGGATAACACTTTATTATCATCCCGCCAACGAGCCATGATTTCAACACTTTTTTCCTCTTGTGCTCTCAACGCCTCAATTTCATGATTCACCATCTCTTTTACTTGTTGCAAGATTTAATCCCATCCTACCAATAAGTTCCAAGCATCCCAAGCATAAATTTGGTTCCCTTGGGCGGGAGTCCCTTCCTTTGCAAAGTAATTAGAATACAGCTCTTCAAATGCAGCCTTTACTTCTACAAAAGATTTGGCAGGAACAGTCTTAGTGACCTCCAGGCTGGTCCAAGCTTCTTCCAATGTACTTGTAGGAATCTCCTTTCTTGCTGCAGCAGTTTCCACACAAAGGACCCCAAACTTGGCTCTCTCAAATTTTAAAAAAGAAGGCATGATAATTGAAAAATAGGTGAGGGGAAAGTGTCAAAACCAACAATGGAATATATTTTATTAATGTTCAACTGTTTTTGCTTATATACCATTTGGGGCATACACAGCTGAAAACCCCTCTGGTTCCTGAATCAACCAATGATTTGCGTCACGTGGTCTATGACATTCAAGTCATCCAACATAGATCTTTACCTAAAAGATCACCAACAATTCTCAACCTATGAGAATTAACCTACAATGAGAAGGAGTCACCTGACACCCTTCATCTCAATGTACCAATTTGGCATGGAGCTTGGCCAGCTCTCAGCGCCAAAACCCTGTGGATTGCACATCCCAAACTCAGCTATCAGTGTTCCAACTGGGAACCAGCTGATCAAACCTGAATTCCTAGACATCCCTGCCTTTATTTGGTTATCTTCACATTTAATGGTTTTTTGCCTTAAAACCCATTAAAATGCTTCAAAACTCAAACCAGGCGCCACCACAGCGCCCAGCAATTTCCCCAGGTGGCGCCCCAGCGCCTGAGAAAATTTGATAACGGCGCCTTGGCGCTTCTCAAATCCATTAGGCAGCGCGGCGGCGCTTCTAACCCAATAAATTTGCCAACACAGCACTTTTAACCCTAATTCCGGGGGTTTTCCCATGGTTATTCTTAACCAAACTTCTTGATAAAGTCAAGGCCATTTTAATATAATTAAATCCTCATTAGTTATATCCTGTATTTATTAATTAATTTTCTCAATTAACTAACCCATTTTGAGACACCTAGTCTCCAAGATTGATTTGGCCAATCTTGCCTCAATTCTTTTAGTTAGCCTAACCTAACTAAATATCCATATTCTGTTCTTTTATTAAACATAGATATCCATTTCTAGGAACCTTTCCCTCAAGAATTCCAAACAAACCTATCTATATGTAATAAACAACAAAAACAGAACATCTTTATATTTTAGAGCATTTATTTGGCTAAATACTCAGCAGTGACTGCAGTACGGTCACAGAAGCCCAGCAAAATGCAGATAATTCCGTTTTTTTAACCCTTAAATTTAAAACAGAAGGCTCAGGAGCAAACAGAAGGACTCTTAAACACCAGGGAAGAATAGAGAACGGCAGCTGTGGACCAAACAATTTCAAAAGCCTATATGAAAACTTTACAAAGCGTATATACAGCCCAAGTGCAAGCAAAAGCAAAACAAGCACAAAATAAACTTAAAATAGGTAAATATATTAAATTCAATACTAATTTTTAAAATCAAATTGTTCACTTCAAAGCAGAAGAGGAAAACTTTAACCTTGACATTGATGACATAGATAGGCACTTTGGGAAGAGGCAGAAGGGCCCAGGAGGCAAGGGGAAGGTAAGGAAAGGAGAAACTTTAGCTAAAAATCTTAGAGAATTGTAGGGCCAGATAGGAGACCCAAAAAAACTAAAATTCTAATAGAGAAAGATTTTAAAACTTTATTTTGAAAAGAATGAGCAAGCAGGGGACCAAAAGTCCCCTGTCTTGCTTTAAGGAACAGGCTTCAAATTTGAAAGGTCACCTGACCCAGGAAATGGGTCTGATTGGCCAGAAGAGAAATTTTCTGAGGGCTTATCCATTGAGTGGGAGGGTTTTGTAATAATTCCCAACTTCAACTCTGATTGGCTGGAATTACTGGAATGATTTAAATCAGCATTCAATCCAGTTGGATTGGAATTTGATGGTTTAGCAATAGTGCAACCTGGTTGTTTGGAAAAAATTAATTTTAAATGTGGTTGAGCCCAAGCCAGAAGATAATCCAAATTAATTAGGGATTCCTCCCAAGTGGGGATAGAGTCCAAAGCGCCATTATTTACCACTTGAGAAGGGTATGCCAACACAAATCTCTCATCAATTGTGTGGGCTAAATCTTCAAGGGAATTGAGGGGCTTGGCTGGCTTCTGAGCAGATTTTTTTGTGCAGCACAGGAAGATTGTCCTATCCAGGGCTAAAGGGGGAAGTGACTTTACAATAAGAAAAATTGTGGTAAATCAACTGGGAAATGAGGGAAGGGCCTTGGTCCATCAAAAGAAAACCGCAAAAAATAGCCTGGGAACAATAGTCAATGAAAAACACAAGGAAATAATTTTAAATCTTCAAAAGGAAATACTCACGTGGTTAGATTTCAAAAGTGAAAGTTACAACTTGTGGGAATTTGCAAAAACCAATAGAAAGAATACTCAAAAAATCAAACTAATTGAAGGAAATGAAATCCCACAGGAAATAAACACAAATGAAGAAGAAGCTGATCAAATGGAAACAGATGAAAACAAAACACAAGCAAGAAGCAGGAGCACTTCAAGAAAGACTGAAAATTTATCAAACAAAAATCAAGAGGAAGCACAAGTTGCAAGAAAGATAAAGAAAATTCAGCCTAGGAAAATTAATGAAGAGCAGCCAACACTCATGAAGTTTGCTGAGGTGGCGCCTGTGGCTGAGGGGGCGCAGGGGAAACAATTAGTAAGTCTTTTTATGTTTTACTTATATTTATTTTAGTTATCACTAGGAATGGGGACAAGGTTGCAGAAGTGGCGTCTTTTACGCCAAGTTGGTTCTACGGGGGTTACCAGTCACTTTACCCCCTGTAAAACAAATAAATAAAAACCAAATAAATAAAATAATTTAACAGAATATGAATAAGTTTTCAAATATTGAAGCTAAAAATAGGGAATATTTACCACCTGCGGGGTGCTTGCCGTGGTTAAGGGAAGCATATGAAATAGGATCAAAAATCAATTTCAAAGAAAAGAATGAAATTTGTGGGGATGTCAAGCTAAACTTTGATGAATATATATGAAAGCATTCAAAGATTCCCATTTGCAAATATAAATGAATATGAAAAAACTAGTCAAAACTGACTTTCAAATAAGAACTGAATATTTAAAAATTAAAATTTTTAATGAAGTATTCAAGGCATTGTGAAATAAAGTCAGGGAAAAAGTCCATGTGAACACATTTAAACCTTTATTAATTTTGTTTGCCAAGGCATGGGGGGCTGATACAAGTCAGGCGCCCCCAGAACCCTCTTCAAATTCAATCAAACTTCCTATATCAATAGATTAGTTCAAGTATTCAAAAAATTGTGAATGTTCCCAGAAAAATACACCTTGCAAAGAATTCACATCACGGTATACCTGGGAATCCTCCTTCACTGCATATTAAAAACCAACGTCAAAAAGTTAGAGGATGTACCTATTTAAATCAATATATGCTTCTTAGCACTCAAATGCCAGAAGACACTGTGGGGGTATAGGACAGTTGAGCACGTCCTGTACCACTCCTTTGCATTGGCAACATTGTATGGGTACTATGTGCCCCCTGAAAAAAACTTATTAATCAATTTGCTCACCTGGCTCCCTTTTATCAAACATTCAACAACCACCGGAGTACAGGGTGCCACCCCTCTAGCAATTGCATCCAGGGTTGTCCACCACATACAGAAGAGTATGTGTATCCAATTGGACGCTCTAGCCAAAAATTTAATTTTGGGGTATAATTCCCTGGAATAATTGTATCCCCTTAGCAATTTGCATCCCCCTAATAAAACATTTTCCCTTGCAACTTAAAATTTATTTTTTTAATTTTTTATTTTAATATTAAACATTTTCATTGAAATAGGTATTATTAAAATTTTAATAGTAAAATTTTAATTTTAAATATTTTAATATTGACTTTTTTAATATTACTTATTTCAATATTAAAGTTTTTAATATATAATATTTTAATATTGAATAAATCACAATTAAATAAAATAGTTAAATTTTGAATATTTAAACTTTAATAGATAAATTTTAAGATTTATTATTATAATTTTAATTTAATTTTAAATTTTAATAGGTAAATTATAATTGTAATATATCTAAATATATTACAAGACATTATTTATAGTTGCAAGCATGTCAAATAATAAAAAATGAGTTAAAAATGTTTTAATTTACTAGCTCATTGAGTATGGGTTCATTTATTACATATACAAACAACAAGAACTGAATTTATCTGCATCATGTGGCCCGCTCCACTTATATTCTAAACAAGTGATTGTTTAGAACTCAAATTACCTTTCCCTTGTAATATGATTTGATAAATATATTTGATATGCTTGACCTGAGTCCTAAGTACTAATTAGTAAGCAATACATAAAAATCATTGGTTTCCTTGTTGTGTGGCTATAGTGGCACTGAAATAATAAGGATCAGATGATAAGCTGCAAGGTCCGCTTTGTGGCTTAAAAAAGCCAAAGTACCAACAAGGATTCACAATTGTTTAAATAAAATTAATCTATTTCTATATTTTTAATTTATTTATTTGTTAGCGCAAAAGTCAATATAATATTCAGTGCATTATAATAAAAATATGTGTCCTCATACCTAGTATAATTAATGTTACTTACCTTTTCTATGTATTCTTATATTTCTATAATACAGTTAAACACCATGTCATTATATATAAATAATAATTTTTGAGTCCTATTAAAAACAAAATAAATAAAAATAAAAACAAATAAAACCCAGAGCGCCCATTTATCTGATTGGCTTGGAGGCCAGGGCTTTGGGGAGGAAGGATTCTGAGTGCTTGTAAAAAGCCGTCACCACATTGGATGGCATTGCAAATTGACTGACCTCAAGGATGTTGAAGAGATCCTTGGTGTCCTGAGGGAGACCTTTATTCACCTTATTTTTGATCCACCCAAAGACCTCCTCAATTGGATTCAGGAATGGGGAATATGGTGGGAGGAAGAGAAGTCTCATTGGATAATTGGTAAGCCAGTGGCTGGAGGTGTGACTGTTTTTGTTGATGGGGGGAACTTGGACACAACCAGATCCACTTTTTGGATCCTGACATTATCCAACACAACAATTTTGGTTATACTGCAGTAATTGATCTGGAGATACTCCTTGACAGTTCAGAGAAAATCAATAAGTGTCCCGCTATTATGGGAACCTTTGATCATCTGATACTGGTCCAACCCGCAAGGACCAAGAAGCACTATCATGGAATAGGTCTGGGAACGGACAGCTGCACAATGGGCTACGCTGTCCTTGGACCCCTTCTTGACCCACCCATGCCTAGACCTGAGTGAGGAGTAAAACAACAATTCATCAATATAGAAGAGCTGGACATTCCCAGTTTCCTTTAGTGCCAGATATGTCTTGGCATAAATGTGTCAATCCTCAATGGTCTTTTCATTGTTTCTGTTTTACAGCAAAACTCCCAGTACTCTCCAGGAGAAGCCCAAATCAACAATTTCATTGTAAACAAGAGTTTTAGAAACAGAAAGTCTAAACTTTGTGGCAAGCATTGATTGGACAGCAAGTGAGTCCAAGTGGTAATCCTTGGTAACCCACTGTTTTATTGCGTCAATATTCACAGGCTGCAAGAGTTTGGGCTACTACTTAGCCTTGGCAGATTTTGCAATTTTCTTGGTATTGCCATACTTGGTGTTGATGTAAGTAATGTATCTGGCTGTGACACCAAATTGGGATGCAATATCCCAAACTTACCTTCCCCTGTTCAAGCAGCTGAGGAGAGCTTCACACTCACTATCTGTCAACTGATGCCAGCCCTTGGCAGGTATCATGGCATCCTGGCTAGCAGGCTCAACACAGGGGATGAGGACCTTTGTGTAGAAGGTGAGATCACACTTGGTTGCGCTGGCGCCGTCAATGGTGGCATAAGACACAGGCACAGATGGCTCTTTGGCAGTGGCCAATGACTCATATGAGGTATCAAAAATGCGGGGGCAGGAAGTAGCAACTCTTGGATCAAGAGTGCGGAGCCAGGTGACAACTGGGTACATGGTGGAGGTGTAAGTAACCTCATTATTCCTGATGACCTTTGTGTATGAGACTTTGGTTGCAGGCCTTGAGAGCTGCTTCTGTCTTGGATTAAGGCTACTGTTCCTGGATTGAGATACAGGAGGTGGTTGGCTGGCGCTGACACCTTGAGAGGCCTATGTGTTGGCATGACTCCCCCTGAGTTGGGTTCTGGGTCTGTTCTTGGACCCTCTGGGACGCCCTTGTGGATGGGCTGCCCTGCGGGCTGGTGCAGGAGCTGGTTGGGAATGTGATTGACGGTCCATAAAAATAAAATAAAAAATACATTTTAGACTAAATATGTATTTATTTGGATTTATTGGTTTAGTTGTGGGTAGTTATTTTCTCTTGAGTTAGCCTTGAATAGTAATTGTTGTAACTGTGCTGTTTTAGCAGAGTTACAAGGGAAAATATTTAGAAACTAGATAATAATCTTTTATTGAGAGAAAGTGATTATATAGTCATTGTGAATCAAGGATAACAGGAACATGATTGTGTTGATCACACAGTTGGATGGTGAAGAAGGTGGCTTGATTCTGGTAATGAGTCAAGCGCCAAAACAAGGTATCCACCATAAGGGATCATCATTTGTTTGTGTTGTTGGATTTGGAAATTTGAGTTGACTTTCTAGTCTGGCTTCAGGTGGCTGGGTAATTGGATTGCGGGTCACAAACCCGCTTACTCAGAGCCTTGCTGGCAGATCAAGCCTGCTGTTTTGACACCCCCCAACTGAAGGTTGGCCTCCTCTGGGGGTAGGCTTTCAGGGAGGTTGTCAGTAGCCCAGGCTCTATACTGGACTAATTGTTGTTCTGTGGCAGGCAGGGTGGTTTCAAATTGTTTTTGTCTTGCTTTGCAGGGTCTCAGGCAATCATGGTGTAGAGTCTTGTCTTGTTTGCACTTCCCAAGTCCTTTCACAATGTAAGTGTTATTTTTTTTACCTTTAGAGTGATTGCTGGACCTACTTTCTTGGGTTGTAGTTTGCTTTTATCAACATTCATGACCCAAACTTTGTCCCCAACCTCATGTCTATTGCAGATGGGGACAAATGTCTTCTGTAGACGTTCATTCCCCTTCACTGTTTGTTTGCTGTTAGCTCTTACAATGTGAAGGTCTGAGCATGGAGAGGCTTCACTTGTAATTTCCTGTTTGGGTCCTATTAATGCTTGAATGTTATTTGGCTGTGTGCTGTATACCAGTTCAAACGGTCTTTTTCCGGTGGATCTGTTCACTTGGGTTTGGCACACAAGTAGTGCAGTCAATAGCTGCTTATACTGGTCTTCAGGTCTCCCAGCAGTGAGTTTGACTAAGGTTTGCACGAGGCTGCCATTAGGCCGCTCTATACGTCCATTGGCTTGTGGGTGGTATGGTGTTGTAACAGTACGTTTGACCTCATTTTTAGCGAGGTATATGATGGTGTTTTTAGAGGTCAATTCTTTCCCTCCATTGGTTATCAGGAGTTCTGGCTTTCCAAACTTGCTGATTATCTCTTTTCCAATTATTGTTGTACAGCATTGCCAATGTGCGCCTTTACTGCTTGGGCTACTGGTCATCTTGTAGAAAAGCCAATGGTGACAATGATGTGTTTCTTATCATTGTGTTTCCCTGGCATGGGGCCAACAACGTCAAGGGCCCACACCTTGAAGGGTAATTGTGTGTGGATGGGTAGTACTGACTTTGGAGGGGCTTTGATTTTGGCAAATTTCTTGCATACCTCACATTGGTCTAGGACTTCCTTAACGTCACAATATAGGGTTGGCCACCAGGCCTTGTGTTTAAGGAATTTGTATAGGTTCAGACTCTTGGTGTGTCCGAGGTCTCTGTGATATTGTAGGATGGTGTCTACTTGCTGGTGCATGGGGATATAAGGGATGGTAGTATTGTCATACAGTTTTCTGTGAAGAGTCCTGTATACGTCAGCAAAGAGATATTCATTCTTGATGACTGTTTCTCTGGTGATGTTGGTTGTGCCTGCAGGGAATCCTTTGTCTTTTATATGTAGCACTAGGAGAGGCCAGTCTGGGTCAAGGCCATTTTCCCCTCTTGTGTCATGGACATATAGACATGAGAGGATGTCTGCCATGGCAAGCTTGGGACCAGGTTTGTACTGTATGAGCATATTGAATCTCTACAAGAGCTCCATCCAGCGGGCTTGGCAACAAGATAGATTTTCTTGAGCTTTGAAATATATGAGCAACTTGTGATCGGTTAATGCTATGAACTCTGCCTGCCGCTCCAGATAACAACATCATTTGGCTAGACAGTGCACAATTACCAACAGTTCCTTGTTGTGGATAGGGTATCAACACTCACCATCTGTCAAATTTGTGATTCATAGTCTACGGGAAGGAAGTCACTATCACTATTTTTGATTTATAGGACTCCCCCAATGGATGCATCTGAGGCGTTGGTTTCCATTTGGTATTCCCTGTCATGTTTGGGGTATTGCAGGATAGGAGCTGTTGTGAGCTTCTCCTTGAGGCTTCTAAAACAGAGTTCACATTGAGGGGTCCACACAAACTTGGATTTGGCGCCTTTTATGACGGATAAGGGGCAGTCAAAACGCCACAGTCAGGTATGAAGCGGTGTACATAGGCCACCATCCCCAGGAAGGTATGAAAATCCAACTTATGCTTAGGTGGAGGCATCTTGCAGATGGCTTGTATCTTCTGACTTTTGGGTTTGATGCCGTCATTTGAGACTATGTGTCCCAAGAAGGGTAGTTGCTCTTGGAAGAACTGGCACTTGGAGGGTTTGGCCAATAGTTTGTTTTGTGCCAGGGTAGCAAAGACTGCCTCTAGGTCCTTATGGTGCTGTTCCACCAAGGGGCTGTAGACAATGATGTTGTCTAGGTAGACTAGGGCATGCTTGCCTATGTGTGGAGCAAACACTTTGTTCATGAAGATCACAAAGGTGGAAGGGGCGTTTGTCATGCCAAAGTTGAGCACCACACATTTTTATGAGCCGTATTTAGTGCAGAATGATGTTTTGGGGATGTCTTCCTCCTTTATACAAATCTGGTTGTAGCCTGCAGTCAGATTAATCTTGGAGAAAACTGTGGCTTCTCCCAAGGAGTCAAAGAGGTTGTCAATCAGTGGTAGTGGATAACAATTCTTGATGGTAACTATGTTTAGTACTTGGTAGTCTATGACCAGACGTAAGGTACTGTCTTTCTTAGCCACAAAGAATACAGCGGTCCCAAAAGGAGATTGTGAGGGGCGGATAAATCCTTTCTCCAACGCTTCATTGAGGTAAGAGCGTAAGTTGTTGTCTATGTTTGGGGTCAGGCGGTAGATGGTTTGCGCCTTAGGTATAACTCCTTTGAGTTGGATAGAGTGTTGGATATGTTTCTCTGGTGGCAACCCAGGTAGAGCCTCTTTGAAGATTTCTTGATGGCTGGCTACAATTTTGCAATCCTGAGGCGTAGTGGTATCTTGGTGGTCCTTGAAGTGTATGATCTTGTACTGGCTGGAGTCCCAGTCAATTGCCTTCAGGTTTTCATTCTTTTCCAGGGTCTCTGTGATGTGCACAAAAACATGTCACGTAGGAGTTGGTCCACTGAGTCAGGGTAGATGTCAGGGAACCAACCCTGATGGCCATCTTGCTAGTGTTTGGGAACTGGCAGGTTGCAGACTGGGTGGGCAGAGCTCACCAAAGGATTGGTGCTAACTTAATGAGGTAGGTCATTGACTTGCCCACCCACAACCATGGACCGGCGGTTGGGACAATAGTATCTATTACTCCCGTGAGAGTAATATATACAATTCCAAAAAGCTTGTTGGTATGGTCCAGTGGGAGCTTGGCGGCGGAGGCAGGCATTGGTTTGGGGGTGACAGGTGGTTCCATGTCCATTTGGTAGGCAGGAAGGAAGTTGTATTTATCTCTGAACAGGCAGGGTTTGGTAACGTACCAAGGGCCTTCTCAGTTGTATCTGGTTAACTTGGTAGTTCTGGCCAAGAGATCCCAGGCTAGTATGTTGTTGGCGGTGTAGTCCTTGTACTCAGGCTTTAAGGGGTACTCTGTGAAATGGACAGGACTAAAAGGGGCACCTGGCAGGCTGGCAGGGGGCAGACAATCTTGGGGTTAACTGGAAGATGACAAGAATAAAATACAGCAATAGTTGGGGAAACCAATTTCTCATAACTTTTATTTAAAAATGACAATGGGGGTTGATCTTGGCCTGGCAGGTATTTATACTACGCTGCCAGGCTTCACTACCTGGTCAGGTTTTCTGGGCTTGGGCAGGTTGGCATTGAGTGTCTCAGATGGCAGTGTGGCGCTTGGCACTGGCGGTTTGCCACTGGCCACTTTGGGGCTAGAAGACTTCAAATCCTTCTGTTTATTGATTTGGGTATTGGGTGTCTCTTTGGGTTCAGTGCCTTCCCCGAGACTTTGGGGGGATTTGGAATAACTTTCAGGGAGAAATTTGTCTATTTCACCTGGAAAACCGCCAGTGTCAGGCGTTGGCACCTCAGGGAAATTCCCGGCATCTTGCACTGGCGGTTCACTTGCAGAATCCTGCAGGGCAGCTAAGGGTTTGGGTCCTGGCGGGCTGGCAGCAACTTCATCAATTAGTAGTGGGTTATTGCGTTCCCAGCCTATGAGTGTGGCAGTCCACAAAGGATTTTGTCCAGGGTTTGACTCTGATTCTGTATTTTGAGATTTAGGAGCATCCAAATTGTCATTCCTGACAGTAGATCTGGTGATTGGCAACTGTGGTAAGTTTGACTCCCTGGTACTCAACACTTTGTCAAGTACCAGGGAGTTGAGTGCTGCATATGTGAATCTATTAGTATTTTGGCTTAACCAATTTTAAGCTAATTTTTACTAGTAATTAAGGGGTTCAAAACCAAAAACCAAGGTTAAATTTACTTGAACTTGACTCTGTTTAATAATTTGGTTAGCTAAAATACCAATTTAAAGGGCAATTCATAAGTAAATTTACTAATAGAAATGAAAAATTGTGTTTAACACTCTAAACCAAAAAGTGACTAGTTTGACACTTTTTAAGCCAAGTTTTAATTTTATTACTAAAATACATATGTGCTAAGAAAAATTTGTTATTTACTATTATATTTTTATTATTGGTGTCCATAGTTATCAATTAGGCTCCCAAGCACTACTATACTGGATTTAGTGGTATAGACATTAATCAAATATACCACTTGTTTTACATTATGTCATTCCTGTGTTTGTGGATTAAGTGGTGTCACATAAATTAAGCCCAATTTATTAAGAGATTTCATATGTAATTTATAAAAAATAGAAACTTGACATCTTCTTTGTTTGACTCTATCCACTGGCCACCCAATTGGTTTTGGATTTAACTAATCAAAGACTTGTAATTAAGGCTAAATTAATATGTGACACACTATGAGCGCCACTCAACACTCACCCGCTTGACACTATAACTTAGGGATTAGTACAGAGAGCTTCTTAACGTTTTAACCAACACTATGGTAAATAAGTCACTCCCAGCTCTTCACAGCACAAATTAAATACTACTAAACACCTTCCTACTCATTTACTTTTTTAACTTATGTTGTATTTTTTTATTTTTGAGCATATGAAACTGCCTTGCTTTTGGGTTAACTTTTGAACCTGTTTTAAATTTAAGCAAGTTCTATATGTAAAAAACATAGTAAATTTGATTTTTCTGCTTGACTCCGGCATACTTGACAGTAAGAATTCAGCTTTTCCTTCCTGATTGAGAGTGCCAAACTTGACACTTTACTATGTTTTGAATTTTCAACTCTTAATAAAAAAATTCCACATAATAATTTTTTATTTTTTTGCAATTATAATCCACTACTTTTTCTGCTGATCTCCATATAATTTTCATATATTTTTTTGATTTTCAATTAAACTTTTACATTGATTTAACACTAAGATGTTATGCTGAACCTAACATCTTTGATGCTTCATCATAAATCCACTTATTTTCTATGTTTTAACCTTTATATCTATACTTTGAGTTTCTATTTTGCTTCTATTTACTTTGTTATGTTTTTTCTTGATAAATAAAACTTTATTTGCATACTTTTCATTTGATGTTTACTTTGATTTACATGTGTGTTTCATATCTTTCATACTTCTATTATTTACAATGCTAAACTTTTCTTTAGACAAAATCAAACAAGAACAGCCAACAGCCCAAGCGCCAAGCCTCCAAGGGCTCCAAAGAAACTACCTCCACTCCCAAGCGTGCCAAGAACCTGCAAAGGCAAAGTCTTTAACCCCATCTCCTCCTACTCCTCCCCCCTCCATCCTCATTTTCTACATCCCCTTTACCTTCCCCCAAAAATTCCTCCCCCAATAAATCTGATGGTGATCTTACCAACCACTCAGAGGCCAACTCTGAGCCCACCAAGGAGCGGCATACCAAGAATGTAAAGGCTGCCAAGGAGCCCACCTCTTCTTCTGGTAAGAAAAAGGAGGCATCTAAGCAGGCCTTGAAGAACCCTTCCCATCCCCCTCCTGATGGCTCTTCCCCCTCCCTCATCTGATCCCCAAGATTAGCCAGAGAAGTACTCCAAGAATTCCAAAGCTTCTGGTCATGTGGCTTGGTATCCACTGGCCATGCACAATATCTGTAATGTGAACAGAGAGTTTAAAGTCCCCAAGCGCTTCCCCTGTTACTTCCCAATCATGTCTGTAAAGGAAAGCTCTGGTTACTTTGCTGAAAACTACATCTTCAATTGCAACAACCAAAAGTGGCAGACCAAGAGCAAGCACTTTGTCTGTGAGGATAAGACTTGTGGGGCCCGGCTAAACACCAAGGGCTGGGAGCCAGTAACGGCAGAGAAGGGGGAGCACACTTGTGAGCCCCCCAATCATCTAATCACTTGGATGTTAAAATGGTACCTTGTTCAAGTAATACCCACATCCTCTCACCTCCAGACTTCTGATCTGGCTATAAAGGCTTTAAAACATCTCAAACCCAACAATCTTAAGTTGGTGCCAACTCAAGAGCAGTTGGTTAAGTTCATCAGCAATAAGTGTATTGCCGCCAATCCCCCTCCCCCCAAGGCTTCAGACATCCTCTTGGAGCTTATGCTCACCCACAAGCTCAAGCAGCTTCTGAGTGGGGAGCGCTTCCTCCTCCATGACAATGGGCCTGCCCCCAATGACTGCATAATTTGCTACTCAACTCAGAAGAACCTGATAGAGTTGAAAAGGGCGTCAACCTGGCTAGTTGATGGTACCTTTGCCACTTGCCCCCGGATGTTCAAGCAGCTCTGGATGGTCCATGCCCAGATTGACATCTGGGTGATTCCACTTGTGTTCTTTCTTCTTCCTGGGGCTACTGAGGCCATTTACACACATTTTTTCACAATCCTCTGCCAAGCAATTGCCCTCCTTCCTCCTGCCAACAATTAAAAATCCAAGAAGACTCCCCCCCATACCCACGCCAACCCACCTGCCTCTGACAAGGACCAGGCCACCCTGGACTTGGAGGAAAAGGCGAGGCTAAGAGCTCTTGGGCCTTGAATGTGCATCATGGACTTTGAGCCTTCTCAGTTCAATTAATTTGAGCTGCTGTTCAGCAGGGAGGTGCAGGGGTGCCACTTTCACTTCCACCAAGCAGTTGGTTGTAACATGCAGGCCCATGCCGAGCTTAGTAGGTTGAGCCGGAGGGATACTTTGGACACCTGCAGATTTGTGCTGGCACAATTCAGTGCCTTGGCTTTTTTAAAGCCAGAGTACACTTTGCAGGGGTTCAAGGTGCTCTCAAAGGATCCCTACATAGTTAAGCACCCAGAGTTCAAGTCTTTCCTCGAGTACTTTAAGCCCCAGTGGATTTGGAAGGTTGTCACACAGAGGCGAGGCAAAGCCTGCGCCAAGGCCAGCTGGAACATGTACCGGGCGGCTGTCAACAGGGAGCTGAAGACCACTTTGGCATTAGAGGCTTATCACAAGCATCTTAAAGCCAAATTTGGGCTCCACCCAAAATTCAATAAGTTTTTCTCCCTTCTGCATCATGAGCAAGAGAAAATAATCTCCAAGCTCTGAGATCTCTCCAACTGTGTCCCCCCTACCAAGCCAACCACCCGCTGTACCCTCTTCACCAAGGCCATCCAGGGTGCGGCTAAGCACAAATACAAGGCCTCTGAGCTTAAGCAGCCGCTTGATCTTATTGCCACTGCCCTCCTGGAAGGGGCCAAAACAAAACAGGGAAAGAATGATGAGGAATAAACTTGCTTGCTCAGTTATATGATTTTTACTTATAACTTTTAACTTTTTAACTTTAATTTTTACTTATTAGCTTTGATCATTTAGTTTTTAGTTTTAATTTTTAAGTTTTTTAATTTAATTAGATAGCAGTGATTGTTTTATGTATGCATGGTAAGTTTGAGATGAATATTTATAGTTGAAAGTAAGTGAAATATCTTAATTTTTGTTGATTTCCAAATAAAACATATGATATCCACAGTTGTGCTTATATGAACTATATCAAATAAATATTAATATTTCTTCATATTTTGCATAACTGTATTTTTTGTGCTTGTTTTTATTTTTGTTTCATTGTAATTTTAATTTTTATGGTAATCAAAAATATTTTTATAATAAAAAGTGTAAATTACATAGTAAAATGAGAAATAATTGCTTATTTCTCCTTATTTTTATTAATAAGATACTATTTTAATTGCATTTTTGAGCTCTCTGGAGTCACTTTAATATAAAATAGCTGTAAGGCTTAGTTTTTTATATTAAAATTTTTCAGTACATCAAGATCTGTTAATTAAAAAAGTGTCAATTTCCAGTTGTTGATCAGGGCAAAAGCTGAATTCTCACTTTACTATAGTGTTGACTACCAGGGAGTTGAACTTACTACAGTTGTCTGGTGATTGACACCTTCACGCTTAATGGTCAACACTGAGGTCGCCCAGTCTACGTGAGGATTGTTCTTTTGCAACCAATCTAACCCCAGTACAATGTCAAACTTTGGGAATTGATGACAGGGCCATGGATGGTGGAGTGGAGGTTCTTGAGCATGAAAGAGAAGGGGGTAGTTTCCCTTTTCACAGCAATGTGATATTCATCAGCCAGGACCACGTTTTTAATCTGTGGAGGATTAGTGGCTAGCTTGAACTTATCTACAAAGCTGCTGTTGACTAGGGTTTGATTGCCACCTGAGTCCAGGAGTGCCAAGCCTGTGTAACTGCAAAAACAGAAAGAAGAGGACATCAGTTTATTGGGATATCTGGCAATGGTGTACAGTACCAAGTCCTGCAAGGGTACTCGTATCATTAGACATTAGTCCATGTCCTTGGGTCAGTACTCCTCATTGGGCAAGTCAGGAGTTGTGTGGGAAGAGGTTGGCTTGCTTAATGCTCTCCCTAGGCTTTTCCCTCATCTTGATTGCCTTGCGTGGCAGTGGTACGGAAATGAGTACAATTTGACTGGCCATTGTTTCCATTCCTATGTTTGTTTGAGCTTGTGGGTTTATGGTTGGTGTTATTCCTGTTGCTTCCAGGGGGTGGTCAAGTAGAGCGCCCGCCTGTGTGAGAATCCTTGGGTCTCTCTTGTTTTCCAGTTTGTGCCTGATGGAGGGCATTGGATTTTTGTTCCACTTTCTCTGCTTTGTGGTACAGGCTTTGTAGGTTAGTCACTTGGTCCAGGTTCACGTGTCTCATTACATGCAACTTAAGGGTGCCATAGTACATGAGGTGTGTGGCTGGGATGTCAAAGGCCATGTCAGATGGTGCACAAAGTTGGAGTTCCTTGTAGGCGCGGGTGAGTTCTTTCACAGTGCCTGTCTGGGTTAGGTTCTTTACTTGGCATATGACCATGAGCGCCGTATCCTTAAGCACAAATCTTGCCAAGAAGTCTTGCTTGAAGGTATCCCAGTTCTTGTTGGTGTGTTCCTTGTGCCACTTGTTGCACCAGGTGCCAGCATCATGGGTCAGGCGGATGGAAATTTCCGCAATCCAAAATTACTGTGGGCATTTCATCTGGGCCAGCTTGCTCTGGGCAGACTGGATCCATGCGGCAGCGTTGTTGTTGTTGGCCCCAGCAAAAGGTTCCAAGGCGGCACTTTGTAGTCTTTGAGCTACGTAGGCTGGCATGGTGTTTTTGTTGGCTGGTTGTGGAATGGAGGAGGGAGCCTGAAAGAGCCCTTGTGCAGACATGGCGTTGAAGGCAGGTAGTGGAATCACTATGTTCTGGTACAGGATAAAGCCATCAGGTATCTCAGTACCAGGAGTGTATGGGGTCCAGTCCAGCAGGAGGCCAGACATAATTCTGTCAAGGATTTGTTAGCCGCGGTGCGTGCAGGCAACAGGCAGAATTTTTTAAAATAAGGTAGGATGAATAACCTACCTTTGCTACCAATGTCATAACTGTGCTGTTTTAGCAGAGTTACAAGGGGAAAATATTTAGAAGCTAGATAATAATCTTTATTGAGAGATAGTGATTATATAGTCAATGTGAATCAAGGATAACAGGAACATGATTGTGTTGATCACACAGCTGGATGATGAAGGGGGTGGCTTGATCCTGGTAATGATTCAAGCTCCAAAACAAGGTATCCACTATAAAGGATCATCATCTGTTCATGTTGTTGGATTTGGCAATTTGAGTTGACTTCCTAGTCTGGCTTTGAGTGACCAGGTAATCAGATTGCGGGTCACAAATCTGCTTTCTCAGAACCTTGCTGGCAGGTCAAGCCTGCTGTTTTGACACTATATATTCTTCTATATTCATATCCAATAAAGTATCATTCTCTTCTTAAATCATCCCCTTTTTCCGTTTATTATACTTCCCAGAAGTATAAACTCAACACTATGTATTAATCTAATGTATTTACCAGAACAATAAATAGCTTAATAATACAAAGAATACTATGAAAGTTGGCATTGTCTTTTTTCAATGCTTATCTTATTATGTTTAATAAAATCAGTAGCATATAATATAAAAATAGTTTTTTTAGAATATTGCATATTTATTAAGAAATTTATGGATTTTTATTTGGGCTCAACATCCAGATATTACTTGCTGGAGTTGACCTTAATTTAGAAGTACAAAGAAACTTACATTTTCATAGTGAATCATATTAGGGTTTTGACTTAAAATTAAGCCTTTGTTTAAATGGTGTTGACATTATGACCATTTCTTTTTAATTTTGCAGTTCTGACTTAATAATTCACCATGAAAAATTAGCTTGTTTTGGAAATTTCTGATTCCGGCGGATAAATGCTAAAATAATGTTGCCTTAATTAATGAGTTAATTCTGGTGGTTGCCCTTTTAGAGATATGATGCAGTTACCCTAAATTCAACACACATATATCGGTAAGCTCAAATCCATGAACTGATTAGCCTAAACTTTGACCGCCTGATTTAAAGAACCCTGTTACGTTTCCCCACCAGGAAGCAAGGCTCACCCAGATTGAAAAACCACCACTAGCTCCCAACTAGACCGGGTTGGGGTTCTCCAGCCCTCTGATCTGGTTTAGGGAACACCCATGGTTTACTGGAGCTGCTGAGCTTATCCCCCCCAGCTATGATCAATAGCCTGAAGCTCCCCAGGTCCACCCAGATCCCATACTCTATCACCCCTAACCCGGCTCTTCTGATTACCAACCTTACATGTTTGTTAAAAAATACTGTAGTTAAATAAGTTTAGAATTGTGTTTGTCATACACTGTAAATCTGCATCTAGGCTTAATGTAATCTGCTAGATGTTGTGGATGCCCGCTCAACAAACTAGACTGATCCAAGGTATATGCCCCTTATCAGGGACCCTAGATGCCTTAGGTTGGCTGATGGGTTACCCTTCACTCTAGTCCGGCTACCAGGTTACTGGTGGCCGCTTGTCCAGATATGATAACAGTGCCGGGCATCCCAGATCGCTAATGATGGATGCTGGAACACTCAGACAATCTTAGGATAGGTCATATTGTTCCATAGCACAGAACAATCTGATGGGTAAACTCTTACTGGCTAGCTTTGCCGCGCTTGGAATAGAGATCTGGCCAATTCAGAGCCAAGAGATAACCATGCAAGCAAGTCATGGTAGGCAGCTGTGTTGAGGCCATAGTTTGAAGGAAACTCTGTTTACTGGAGGACGGGGTTCACCAATGACTCATTGGTTCCCTGAATCTGGCTTACTTATCTGCTCGCTGTAATAAGGACTATCTGGACCCTGAAAACAAGCTGCCATAACTTTGTTGTTGTTAACCTACAGATTTCCATAGAGTGAAGAGGAAAGATAGTAAGAATTGTTATTGCATGGACTTTGTTGGTGTGGATGCCTAACTCTGGGGGCTGAAACTGGAAGTCTGGGGAACAGATAGGCTGGCCAAGTAAGGGCTGGGAGCGCCAGATGCTATCCTGGCACAAGGGCATCCAAAAGTTATATATATGACTTTCTCTGTTGATAAAGGGAGGCAGATTTGGCTAGACCTCTCTTGATAAGAAACTTTCTCTCCTTCTACCTTTTGCTGTTTTACAGAACCTCTCTTGCCCAGCAGTATATTCCATACACTAGACCTAACTTTCCAACACTTGTGGAAACTCCTTGGAGACTGCCATCTACCAGTACATGCCCTAGGGCTTGAATCCTCTTTGATTGATTGCATCTCTTTGTTCATGACCTCAATTGGTATCAAGATCTGTCTTCAGATAGATCAACCCAATATCGGCATGTCAGGTTATAAATTGCATAACAAACAATATTCTACCAAGATGCAACATCTTGAAACCCCTTAAGGCCGTTTGATGGTCTTTAGGCAAGGAACAGCTTTAAAAGCTTGCGTATAAATGGTAGATTTACTTGATAGTTAGATTGTGAGTGGAAGCGTTAGTTGGTCAGGGTTGCATGGAACTACGCAGCTGCTTGTTTTGTTCCTCCAGTGTACGGATGCGCTTCTCAAGGATAGGGACCGTGCGGGCTTTGCTGAAAAGCGACTCGTATTTCCTCTTAAAAGGTTAGACAGACATGCTGGCAGACTCACCTTGGTTTTGATCATCTGCTCGACAACATTGGCTTGGATATCGGCGATCATGCTGCTTGCCTTGAATTTGAAGTCATATAGTGTATCATCAAAGATTCCTTGGAGCAACTGCTTGGAGATCTTTTCTTTGGTTGCTTCTATTGAAGCAAGATTATACTCCATATTGACCTTGGCAGGTACTTCATGGGGTTTATGCTGGTTGGTGCAGGGGGTCTGAGGAACAGGGGAAGCTGAAGTACTAAAAGATCGAGCGGCAGGAAGTTGTGAGTTAACTTGGTTAGGATGAGACGGTATTTGATCAGCTTTAGTGGTTTCTCTGCAAAGTGGGCTACTTCTTAACTCAGCCAGAGAATTGCATGTGCTGAGATGGTCAGGACTCTTAAAAGAAGATACATCATTTGAATGTATGCCAGAATCAATGGCTACAATTTCGTTTGAAATATGCTGAGATGATAAATTATTTTCATGATTGGTTGTAAACCCAGTGTTGGTGAAATGAAGCTGAGAACCCTCTAAAGAATGGCTTTTGCCTTTTGGAGCAGGCTGTTTGAAGCCATTATCCAAAGTAGTAGATGTAGCGGCATTTAAAGTTTCTTTGAAAGAAGAAACATTTTGAACTTCGGAATAGCAGGGGGTTAGTGGGGAAACATTAAGTCTAGATACACTACTCGAGCGTTTAGAGGGAGGGTCTAAAATGCTGAGGTGTTTTTGAGGGATAGACTTGGGTATTTTAGAGGGGCTCATGGATGTGGGAAACAGCGGCCTCTTTGTAATCTGCTTATCCCTGCCATTGAAAGTCTTCACTAAAACAATTAACTCAACAGACAAATACAATATACCTTTAGAAGAGCCAGAGTCTGTTTCCTGGGTACGAAGATGTCTAATAGGACTAAAACATTCTGTGAACGAAGGATCAGGATCCATAACATCGCTTGAAGATTGCGCTGAGGAGATAAACGGTGTAGCTTTAGAAAGGGCCTCCTTTAAAGGAGCTTGAATGTTGGCGCTAGAGGGAAACAATTTGCTCAAGAAGCTCTTTGAACTAGGCTGGGCTTTGCTACTGAGGGGCTGTGGTATTAGTTTTTTGCAATTCAACGTAATTACTTTGAATGCTGCAGCGATGATTGGATTGAGAGGAGAGGTGGTTGGAACAGGAAGCTGCCATAATGGCTTATTCATATTTCGAAGGGAATGCACCACCAGACCGCCTTGGTGCGTGAAAGAAATAAGTGTCTTGCAGCCATTGTGAAATACTGTAGAGGAAAGAGGGCAACTGACATCAACAGTCTTAACGGTGTTTGACTGCAGATCGTTAAAGCAGAGGAGTCCGTGTGAGTTGGCCCAAGCTAACTGCCGGTCGTGGACAGAAAATGAAACCTTGCTGACATTGCATGCCACATCTCCGTTTGATAAAACATTACACACCTCCATGGTCTTATTACGCAGAAAAGAAACCACAGCAATCTCACCAGAAGTAAAAGTAATTGCGACTTTGCTAGGATCGATTGGGCTAAGAGTCAGCGACTGAGGCGTCTGTGTTTTGAATTGTGGCAATTGGAGTAGTGAATATGATTTATCGTTGAAGTTGTAGACAATAAGGTTATTGTCTTCCGTAATGGCAACACATTTGGATTTATCGCTAGAAACATCAAGGCTGACAATGCCGCGACCATCTCCAAGCTTCAAACCAACCAATTGAAATTTAGGAACTCTGTTCAGTTGATATAAAACATTGTCACTTCCCCAGAAAACAAGAGCAGCCTCTTTGCCGCCACTTAGAAAAGTGCTGAAAGTGAAGCTGACGTTGCTGGAAAGTTTTTCATCGGGCATTTGGTCCTGCATATGATTAATTTAAATCAACAATAAACTTACCTTGAGAAGAGACCGGATGTTATAAACTTTGAAAGGCACCTTTTCAGAAGCTATGCCACAAATCTCAGAGACAACGAAAAAGGGATGTGGTAAATAAGTTTGGTTGGGGTGAGTATTGAATTTTTCCTGTGTATGGTGGTACTTCGATGTAGCTTTAAGGAAGCGTGTCAATTGTACAGTTGAGGTGAAATCAATTGAGAACAAGACAACCTCGTCACTAGTCCCCAGGATCGCTAAGCAATCGAAGTTTTGTGCAAACGACATGGTTTGGACTACAAAGCTGACCTGGAACGTCATCAGCGGAATAACGCCATCTTTGAACTGGGAAGGGCTGCAGCCAGCTGGTGGGACAAAATATTTAGGAGTGGGCTGCCAAAGCGTCACCAAAGTCCCCTGAGAGGTTGCAAATAGAAGGTTCGCGGAATCAATGAGAGAACTCAGTTCGCTTGTAGTACTCCCAAATTTAAGCCCAAGACACTTGTTTGCCATCTCTAATTGTTTTACTGGTTTAGCAACAGTTAAGAAATCGAAAATGTAACCTCGAGGGTCTAAATGTTGTCAATGTTTTCATATACACAACAAGACCAGAAAGAACGCTTAAAAGGTTTTTTAAACTAAATGACAATTTTACTAGCTAAATTTTGGTTTAATCTTGTAACATGCAAGCAGGCAAAAATCAAGCAAAAGATGCAAAAGCTATTTTGGCTTAACTTTTATATACTGTTGAAAAGTTGGTATTTTTTATTTAATTATGTGGCAATAAGCAATCGAAACCCATAGAATTAATAACTTTCGATTAAATTACCTTGAAATAAAAAATTGTATTAGATATCAACTGACCCGATAAAAAATATACTTCGTGTCTAAGCGCCCTCGCAGATATCAAGAAAATTCCTTACAAGCAGTTTTAACATCTGACTTCATAGCATCAGTTGTTCCAGCATTGCAGTCCCAGCCACTCAGTATATTTTCATATTTCCAACCCCACCCAATCTCTACTAAAAGCCAAGGTTGGATATCTCTATCACAGATGTACCCAATACTTAGTGATTACATACTTCTAAATATAAATAGGCATAGGCTAATAAAAACCAAAGATTAATTTTTTTGGTCAACTGGACAAATACAATTAAACTTCAAGTAAATAAAATTTAAAGCAACAAAAAATAGCTGAGAATGCTACAGCTCAGACAAACATGTTACACAAGAAATGTCAAAACAAGCCACATGACCATTAGTCTGTATATCCTAAAAAGATGGAAAAGCCAAAGATTATTTGAAAAATCCACTTAATAATGACACTAGATTTAATCTCATACTGGACCTCAAGTGAGGTTCTGCCCTAAAATAGAAACCATAGCCTCAGATCTCCCAATGGCACACCTGAGCCATTTTAAGATACCCCTCTTAACCATCAAGCTTTATTTGAATCATTTATTCAATCCCACCCAGAAGCTTTATATTCTAGAGCTTCCATCTGGTTTTGCCTAGCAGTCTTCTTAAATATAAGCTGCCATGCTTAAATTGGACCATGATCTATATTCTATTTTTATTTAGATCCTAGGGTTTACACCTTAACTTTTAAGTCACTTCAAAATTAAAGCTATTTGCTTCAATTATATGTTTAATGCTATCTATGCAACCAACTATATGTATATCTCTCTAGATTAATTTCAATCTCATTCTTGATGTATGTGATTAGTTAAACCAAGAGTCTGGTCATACAGCCCTGTTTTAAGATAGCTAATAATCCAGCCATACAGGGGCTCCTGCCTTACATCTTCCAAATTCTATGTAAAAATCTAATACAGCAGTTTTTACAGCTTTGAGCATAAAAAAACCCAACTAAGTCTAAAAATGGGCTCAGATCAACAAATAGGAATAGGCTAGGCTGGGTTACTGCCAGTAAACAATATGAGAACAAATCAGTTAGCCATAAAATGCAAACATGAAACAGATTTTTAAACAGATGTGTCAGGATACCAGGAGTACTGTGATGCTTCTCCAGGTGAGAAAGGAGCAGATGCAGGTACTGGCATGGCCCACCAGATGATGGGACCTAACTTATCAGGTAGGAGAGGGCCTTTCCAGCCACAGCCCAGGGTCCTGCTGCTGTCAAGGCAGAATCAATCAATCCTGTAAGTGCCAGGCACAGTACTACCAGGAATTGACTACTCTGGCCATTGGCATCAGAAGTGGGCAGGGTTAGGATGGTTGGTTTGGACGTCAGGGGTAGTTCCATTGAGACAAAGTAGGTGGCAGGATTGTTGTATTTCCCATTGAATATCAAAGGGTATATTGTGATTTCTCTGCCGTCACAGATTATTTGATAATGATTTTTGGAAGTGTCTGGGCGAGTGTACCACTGCAGGTCTTCCAAGGTCCAGGGTTTGTGGTCAGGGTTATGAGGATAATCAGTGAAGTGCACAGGACCAAACAGAGAGTCAGGAGGGCAGTAGTAATCAAATGCTTCTGTTTTGCCAACTGGCGCTTGGCTTTCAATATCTGAGGATGAGTACTGGTGCTTAGGTGATTGTAGATGGAAGAGTATCAAAATTATGTATGTAATCACATTGATGAACCAAAGGTTCATAGCAACTTTATTGGTAAGGATGACAATACAGATTTGTTGCAGCCAAGTTTTCAGACTTGCCTGCCAATGTATCTTACAATATGCAGGGGGCGCTCAATGAGTTGCCCCTTGACATGCCTAACGACATGAACCAATCTGATGGCAATGTCAAACTGTGGGCACTTTCTTCTAATTAGGAGTGTTGCCAATTTGACCTGATGATCCTGCACAAGTTATTACTTGGCTCCAAACCTTACATGGAACATGCCACTATGCCACCCCCTTGTGGCCCAGTGGCTTTCCCCATATAGTATATTAATCACAGTATTCTATAATAAACAATGTCTTATTCTTATTATT